>LGRX02014357.1:0-18391 GCA_001247695.2 Cymbomonas tetramitiformis | reverse complement strand
CAAGCGCTGTGAAGATCTCGAAGTGCTTGCCTTCAGTGAGTGGCTTGCCAGCAGCAATTGCCAGAGCCACCTGCAGGCACGCCTCTGTCTCCTCCGGGTCCGGCGCATCCCTGTGCCCGTATACCTTGTACCCGGCCGCTGGACCCTTGTACCGGATGTGAAAACCGTCGGGGAAGTCCTGGGTGACCTTCCACTTCCAGCGACCGGGCCCCTCCGAGTTATTTTCAAATAACTCAACCGGTTGGTGACGTATGTTTTCACCATCCGCAAGGGCACCTGCGGGTGGCGGGACTGGATATGCTTGGCGATTTTGGTGTGCTTGGCCGCCCCAATGACGGCGACCGTCCCGGGGGGTATCATGCCTTTTTCCTGCCAGTCGTCGATGACCTCCCGGGCGTCTTCCTTCATGTCATTTAAGACTTGGGCGCCCGGGTCCACCACCAACCGCGCTGTATTTGCGGCCTGCGCAGCCTCTGCGGGTTGCGCTGCACCCCCTGCCCCGGCAGCCCCTGCAAACAGCAGCATTTGCTGCTGCATGCTTTGCATCTGCTGAAACATCTGCTGCATGGTGGTGTTTGACGCGGCCGCCTCCACCAAGCTGGTTTGGCGACGCTGGTTTGGCGAGGGAGTGGGGGCGGTGGGTGGTGATTTCGGGATCTGTGCGCGTTGTCTACTGGGCTGAACTCGTCTGGCCATGTTGGGAACTTACGAAACAAAATTTGCGAGGAGGTTCGTTTGCTGGAGGACTGTGGGCGTTTGTGGGCGTTTTGGCGGCGATGGGATGAAAACGGTACTCACGGGCGTGGACAGCGCCGACTTCGTGGCGTTCATCCGTACAGTACGGGCATGAACGTATGGACGTTTGACCGTTGAGCTGGTGCATGAGACAGCGTCTTTTGAAAATGCATGTCTCAATTTCTTTTTTCTCTTTCAAATTGGTATCAGAGTCCTCTCTGTAGGGAAACGCGGTTTATGAATATAATTTTTGCCGTGCGGCGGTTTTTCATCATCGTGGGTGCATGGCCGAGTGGTCAAATGTTGGTAAGCCGAACGCGTTCTCGCGAGGGTGAGGGGTTCGAATCCCCTTGGAGGCATTGGCATCCACGATACCCCTTGTGTTCTAGCGATAAGAGGCGCCGCTAGTGCACAAGGGGTGTCGTGGGTGCCAGCCCACGCCTCCATGCCATTTTCAGTTTCTGTAACTCATGAAGACCGTCCGATTAAGACGGGGGGGTTCATCTGGGCCGTCGATTGCACTGTCCGCTGGGAAACAATCCCACTGAGTGCCTGTTCTGGGGTAAATCGCAAGCAGCGAGAGGGCGCCTAACCCCCCTCTCACTTTGTTTTTTTTTTGTCCCCACGCTCCGATTTTAGCCCTCCATCGACCTTTTTTAGGGGTGTTTTGTTTTTTGCCATTTTTTCGCTAAGTATTTCTACCCAAATGTCCACACGTGTGGTAAAGTGTGCTGTCCGTACGTTGTCCATACGGATTTTATGTTTTTAGTTTCCGTGAGGTCAGCTTTTTTTTGCGTCCGTGCGTGTAAAAAAACCGTCCATGGGACATGAATCATACGGACAGTCAAGGCTAACTCGAATGGACAGCGTATGGACTGCTAACTGACGTTTCCACGCGTGTGGACAGTTTTCAACAAAAAACGTACAAACACTATAGAGTCGTACGAAAACACGTAATTCACCGTGTGCTTTTGCTATCCATCCATGCGGACTGCTCAAAATGTGTTGATATTTCCAACCACATGGACAGACCGTCCATGGGACATGCAGACGTACGAAAATGTGCCAATTCATACGAAAATTCGTACGAAACCCACATGGACAGCTAACTGACGTTTCCACGCGTGTGGACAACCGATCTCATGGAACCGTATGGACTAGAATGCTTGCGGCATCCACACGGACAACACATAGCGTCCATCCATAATCTAACGTGTGGACGACGAGTTTACAACCTTGACGTAAGTGTTGGTGCATGCGCGTAGATGTGACATGGAACGTATGAACATCGTTGTCCATACGCTGGAAACCTAAGCCGGGCGTACGGACACCGTACGGACGACGCACGGACGACCAAATATGCCATTTTGTCCCTGCGTTGAATGCAATGGTGAAAGGTGGTTATCCAGTAAGCAAACTCTCCGGCACGTGCGTGCCAATGGACTTCATGGTGATCGATCGCCGTCACCAGAGCGACAACAAGATGAGGAGGAGACACAAGAACGCAGTGATGAGGAGGAATTCCCAGAAGATGTTGCCATCCACGAGGCAGCAAATGCGACGATCGAAAAAATCAATCGGCTCTTCTTGGGACCTCAAGAGGACCCAAGCGCAGAGGTAGGTCCTCCTTATCAGCTAAGTCAGCAATTCAGCATTCATCACATTCATGTGTTCTTTGAGGATGTGTGTGTGTGTGTGTGAGCAGGAAAGTGTAGAAAACGTCCAAGCGTCCGCTAACGTCGTGGCGAACAATTTCGTGTTGGATCTTCTCGTCTCCCACAACCACCACAACAGCTCGCAGGCCTACTTCGATGCGATTCTGAACATTCTGCGTGTTCACTACATCGACAATGTAGCCGATAGTGCACATACTCTTATCGCAGAGGTTCCATCTACATATGCACAAGTGATGCAGAAGTGGAAGGAGATGTTCAAGGGATACAACGAAGTGGACGTTTGCCCCGAGTGCTCCGAATTCTTTCAGGACGAGCACGCCAACTGCGACAAGTGTCCGAAATGCCTGGAACCGAGATACGAGGACGGAAAGTCCGGCCCAGAGTAGGGCCGGGGAAATTAATTTACTCATACGCCCGACGGGCGTGGTTTTTTCTTTTTCTTTTTTTCTTTACGAGGACGGAAAGACGGTGAACGGGGTATACATTCCAGGTCGAGCTCGCTGTACTTTTCGATGGTGGCCGCTCGAAACGCTGTTCACCGTATTCTTCCTGACGCCGGAGTTAGCCATGCTAGCGCGTACGTGGTGGAAAGAAGGCATGTTGGACAAAGACCCCCGAGCGGAAATACATGGTATACTCGGTGAGTTTACTCCGAAATTTCAATCCATGACTGTGTACACCGCATGGACGTAAGGGCAGTACGTCGTCCGTAGGTACGATTGGCATCGTCCGCCCGTGTGGACAAAGCAAGTGCGGAATTCGTATGTCGTATTTCCCACTGCTCGTGCAAGCTCGTCCATGTAGGTGAACACCATATGGATGGTATGCACGTACGCCGTCCGTACGCACGGACAATGTTACCCACCCATGTGAACAGTTTAATTGCGGAAATCTTAGGTCTCATTTCCCAGAGCTCGTGTAAACCTGTCCATGACTGTGAACACCGCATGGACAATACGTTCATTCGTTGTCCGTACGTGTGTAAGTAGTTATCCACCCGTGTGGACAGTGCGTGTAAGGAATTCTTATGTATCGTTTCCCAATGCTGGTGCAGACTCGCCAGGATTTCTCAACTTCGTTCGCAACAAGTGGGACATATCTAAAGACCCGAGGAACATTGCCATTATGGCGTGTGCAGATGGCGTCCAATCCTTCAACGACGGCATTCGCACGGCGACTCCGCTGTGTTTTACGATTGTCAACTTCCCGGGAGAAATTCGCTGCAAACGAGAATACGTGATGACTTGGGGAATCTGGGATGGAAAACCGAAAGTCGGCAGCAAGTTCTACGACATGTTCACCTTGGAGGTTAACAGACTGACTAACGGCGTACGCATGTTCGATGTGATTACCAACACGGTTTTCACGTTCAAGCTCGTGCTGTACAAAATGCTCGAAGATTACATTGGCTTGAGCGACGCGGCGAGACGATTCGGAGCTAATTCGTACTACGCTTGCCTGAAATGCTGGATCCGGGGTACCGAGAAATCTACAACTGGTCTAACGAAAATCATATATTCCTCACTACACCAAGGACTGCAACCAGGTAAACGCATGACCCCGTCGCTTGTCCCCTTTCCTTCTTCGGCCGTACGTACGGAGTATGTGTGCCCACCGTGTGGACACCCCACGGACAGCTCGTGGATTTTAGCTTAAATTATGTGTTAAAGAACACCCCGTCCGGGCTTGTGGATACCGGCGTCCGCACGCGTGGACGCCTGGAGTCCGATGTGTTCCGTACGCGTGATTCACCGTCTAAGCGTGTCGTGTTGATTTTCGCCGTCATTGAGCAGGTGAACCAATCCCTTTTCGCACCAACAGCGAAGTCCGTGAAACCCAACAGCTCCACGCCAAGATGATCAGAGAGGGACGAGTGCCTAAACAAATCGTCGAGGAATTCATGAAGCAGAGCGGGGTTAAGGAACCATGCCCGATGTCAATCATTCCTGATTTTGACGTTGTACGGGACTACCTTCTCGACCTGATGCACATCTTGTACAACCCGATTCACGGCGTCCACTGCGTGATTTTTGGTGATGGTTGGGGACCGAACACACGCAACTATGCGCGGAAGATGAAGGTCCATCGATCGTGGGTTATCGCACCCCCACCCAGAAATGTAAACGATCGAAGATCTGCTGCGAAGCGACTGGCAGGCAAGCTTGTAGGTCGTTTGCGAGTTTCTGCTGTTCCACACGGGTGAACACCGTGTTGCCGCCGGACGGACGGCGCATGTAACCGTACGGACGACGTATGAACCATCCACTGTATGCCTAACAATGTATAAAGTCTTTGCAGACAAACCATCACCGTGGGGACTGTCACCGATCGCAAAGACCGGTGCAATCAAGTGGGTACGAGGTCTGAAGCTCGCGACAAATATGGGACCTCTAGCTAAGAAACTTCTGCAGGAAAAGTACAAGAACCCGAAAAAGGTGCGGAAGATGAAGGCCGCGGAGCGGGTGGTATCCCTCACTTCTGGGATACTGGGCGTTATTGCATCCTGGCAAAATGCTGACGGGCAAGTTCTCCGACCACAATACGCGAGGTTCGTTGGTGAATTTTCGGTGGTGGTTCGAGAATTAACCGCCCCCTCAATTCATCCAGAGGTACGTTAAGCCTAATCAACCCGTGTGCTTCCGTGTGGATGTTCTCGGACACCGTACGGACGCCGCACGGACGGCGTATGAAGCCGTTGTCCATCCGGTTGTTCCTCCACCATTCACACCTGGCATGTCCCGGTTCGAGATTAAGGTTGCCTCTCATTATTTTGCCTTTCAGGAAATGAACAAGCTGCAGAGCCGAGTCATGCAGTTGAGAGATGAGATGGAGCGGAACAACTCCCCTGAGGCGTTGGTGATTATGTCGCATCTTCTCGTGCACATTGTCGACCAGCTGAAGGACAACGGCCCTGCACGGGAAATCTCGATGTATGTCTTCGAAGACTATTTCGGGTTGTTGAAGCTGTCCATCAAGACCCGCTCACAACCCGTCGCCAGCATGATGAAAGGACTGGAGTTGCGGCGAACGGTTTCCATGGTTGCTGGCATCAAGCGAATGCATCGAAGTGGTCGAGCTCCCCAGTATCGACCTCCTGCAAAGCAGAACATCTTTACAACGAAATCAAGCACTGTGCGGCCAACCGCTGGTGAGCACATCCCTAAGTATCATGTGTGCCATGCATGTTAGTCTTTCCATGCGTGTGGATGCTTTTTAAGTACGTGTGCACGTAGTCGTTCACACGTGTGGCCAGCGATCCATACGCACGGACGGTACTTTACTATTGTCCGTTTGGTCAATACCACCTGTCCAAGCGCGTGGACGAAGAGCCCACCGTGCGGACGACGTCGTCCACATGTGTGGAATACCTGTCCGTACGTACGGATGAGTTTTCACTATTGTCCGTTTTTTTCTCTCTTCAGTCTTCTTATGAGACAACTAATTCGCTTGCGCGGCGTCAATCGCAACAGATGACAGAGAAAAGATTCAAGTCTACCTTCGTACCGAGTTCCCCGAGTACGACACTCTGAGCAAAAAGTTCGACGACACACTCGACTCATTCAACAGGTACCAACTTATGTGCATGTCTGTAAATTGTGCGAACGCCACGTGGACGGCGTACGGACGGCGTACGGCCACCGTATGGCAACGTACGGAACATTGAGTCCACCCGTGTGTACTTGCGAATGCAGGAACGTTCGACAACGGGATCGTCGCAACCGACGGGCGGGTCGTCGAAGGCCGATGACGAATGACGTGGTTCCGGTGTTTCTACAACCAGACACGTGGAGAAGGTGCCCAAGAACTTTGCAGATTCAGCCTTTCACCGAGGAGGAGCAGACCTTCGCCTTGGCCGGGATCGCCCCGTGGACGGAGTATCCTAGCATCAAGATTGGGCGTGAAGATTTTCGAGTGCACGACAGCGACATTGGTTTGAAGAGTTGTCAACTGTATTTCAAGAGCATCTTTCGAAGTCCGGGAGTGCCAACTCCAGCTCAACTTCTTACAGGCGAGATACCGGACGATGACGTTGAAGATAGGTATGGGGAAATCATGAAGATCGTCAAGCTTGATCTTCCCGGTCACGAGATCTTTCTGTTGAAGGCCCGTTGGTACCCAAAGGCGGCTGCGCTTGCGGACGATATCAGCAAGAACATTTACCTGCGCAAAGACATGCCATGGGACGTGTCTCAGCCATTCGTTCGCGCAAACAACATTGAGAATCAAGTGGTAATTCAGGATGTTCCTTTCATGCCGGCTTGGCTTGCCCGGTACAAAGGAAATGTTGTCCCTTTGACCATTCGACGACGAACTGATTGCTTGCAAGTTGTGTTGGATCGCAAGGCGGATTTCTTCCGTGAAATCGATGATAACAGTAGTAGCGAGGATGACCGTAGTAGTTCATCTGATTCAGATGATTGCGGATGATACACGATGTATTATATATGCAAATAAACCGTATGTGCGCGGACACCTGTATTCACACGCATGATTCCGCTAATCCATACGGGTAAACCCTTATCCACACGCGCGGATGTATGTGTCCACACGCGTGTTTCAACAAACTCCAATTTTGACGTCCATACGTATGGATTGGCGAATTCCGATCGTCCATACGTCTGTCCACACGTCGTCCGTACGCATGAGTTCGTTCGTTGACACGCCCCCGTGGTGCCCATATATGGCTGATGAAGGGGCAAGCAACGCTCGGGCACCCCTAGGCCCGGGTGCAATGGCTGTCCACACGTGCGGACAAGCGCAAACGAGTGGCACGGCACGGGCCTCACACTGTCCATACGCCCGTCCACACGTCGTTCGTACGCGGCGGTACGACCCAGGGACACGCCCCCATGGTGTCCATGTGGCTGATGAAGGGGAAGGAAATGCTCGGGTACACCCAGGCCTGGGTGCAATGGCTGTCCACACGTGCGGACACGCGCAAACGAGTGGCACGGCACGGGCCTCACACTGTCCATACGCCCGTCCACACGTCGTCCGTACGCGTCGGTACGACCCAGGGACACGCCCCCATGGTGTCCATGTGGCTGATGAAGGGGAAGGAAATGCTTGGGTACACCCAGGCCCGGGTGCAATGGCTGTCCACACGTGCGGACAAGCGCAAACGAGTGGCACGGCACGGGCCTCACACTGTCCATACGCCCGTCCACACGTCGTCCGTACGCGTCGGTACGGTCCAGGGACACGTCCCCATGGTGTCCATGTGGCTGATGAAGGGGAAGGAAATGCTCGGGTACACCCAGGCCTGGGTGCAATGGGTGTCCACACGTGCGGACAAGCGCAAACGAGTGGCACGGCACGGGCCTCACACTGTCCATACGCCCGTCTACACGTCGTCCGTACGCGTCGGTACGACCCAGGGACACGCCCCCATGGTGTCCATGCGGCTGATGAAGGGGAAGGAAATGCTCGGGTACACCCAGGCCCGGGTGCAATGGATGTCCACACGTGCGGACAATCGCAAACGAGTGGCACGGCACGGGCCTCACACTGTCCATATATACGCCCGTCCACACGTCGTCCGTACGCATCAGTACGTCCAGGGACACGTCCACATGGTGTCCACATGGCTGAGGAGGGGGCAAGCAGAGAGTGCTCGGGTACACCCAGGCCCGGGTGCAATGGCTGTCCACACGTGCGGACAAGCGCAAAAGAGTGGCACGGCACGGGCCTCACACTGTCCATACGCCCGTCCACACGTCGTCCGTACGCGTGGGTACGGTCCAGGGACACGTCCCCATGGTGTCCATATGGCCGAGGAGGGGTAGAAGCGGCATTTCTCGCAGTCCGCACGTGTGGACAACATTTTCCAGTGGTTCATGCGTATGGACGGCACCTATCCATACGGTCGGAGCGTCCACACGCGTAATAAAATCAGGTAAACTAGCATACGTCGTCCACACGGATGCGCACGTACGGACGACGTATGGATTTATCGTATGGACACCGTATGAACATCACTTTTACAAATTAGACAATTTCACACGTGTGGATTTAGCAAAAAAAGCGTCCATAGGGTGTCCGTACGCTGTCCACGCGTCGGACGGACGGTTTTCCACGCGTGTAAAAAGGCCAATAATTTGTAGGGCCACTGGGCCCAGACTGTTGACTGTTGGCTCTCAGCAGTGGAAACCCTCTCCGTGGCGGAACAGGCCATGGACATGGGGGAGACCATCGCTCTCGTTAACCCGAAGCTCTATAAGGGAATGAAGGAGGATCACCTCGACTTCGACATGCTTGACTGGCCTGAAACTGATAGCGCGAAGCCGACAGAAGCTCCACACGAACCCCCTGACAGAGCTCCACCCCAGATAAGGATAACGAGGAGTATGTCACGCGCTGGGAAAGCCTCTACGACCCCAACGCCTCAACAGTCACCGAAGACGCGAACGCCTACATCACGAGCTGACGCATCGGAGGCGCCCACTGAGAAGGTGCCAGCGAGCTCACCAACCCCGCAGCAGGCGCCCCAGCAGTCAGCTCCATCCCCGGTCCTTCACCCACAAAAACGGCAGGCTCCCCCAGAGGACTCACAGAATTGGCGTGTCCGAGCAGAGTACTCCTCGAAGTACGCCGAGAAATTTGGACCCTTCGATGTGGACGCCTGTTGTGACTTTGGCGGCCGCAACAGACAGGCGGATAGATTCTGGACAGACTGCCTTTCAGAGAAATGGAGGGGCCTTCGGGTTTGGTGTAACCCTCCATATAACTCCAAGCACATTACTGTGGAGGCGATTTTGAACAAGTATATCGCGGAATGGAAGGCAGACCCAGAAAACACCTCAGCAGTCTTCGTTCTACCAGATCACCAGTCCAAGCTCCCCGCGTGGCGCAAACTTTTCAGAAAGGCCAATATGCAGATTGTGGAGGTCATCCCTACTCACGATGATAAGGGCGATCCCAATCAGTTCTTCGAGAACCCAGATGGGAAGGCTTTCGACCTTCGTTGGCCTGTTCTGATAGGACACGCCCCTCCCGCCAAACCACAGCCAGCACGCGTGAGGCATCCGCGAACAGCCCGCGCTGTGATAAGGACAGGTGAGGCAGCAGCCTTCAGAGACGCAACCTCCCAGCAGTCGGACTCAAAGTTCCTGCGTGCGTTGAAAGCGGAGTACACCCGAGAGGGGACACTTCGTTCGCTGAGAGAGAAAGTGAAGGCGGCACCACACCAATGCCTACAGGACTTCAGGCTGGTGGGTGAAGTGGTTTGGAGGACCGCAGCAGGGAGATATCAGTTGGTGCTGGGGGAGGACTCTCCACTTCGAGAAGTAGTGATTCGTCATGCTCACGAGTCATTGTCCTCGGGTCACACTGGGCGAGACAAGACTCTGGAAAGGGTGCTGCGACGCTTCTATTGGCGTGGTGCCGCGGAAGATGTGGGCACCTGGGTTGCATCCTGCGCGGTGTGCCAATCAGTAAGGCCGCGGGGGACTTACCCGGATGGGTTGCTAAACCCTCGCAGCATCCCGAACAGGCCATGGCAGGATGTTGCGGTGGACTTCGTCACCGGCCTGCCAGTATCAGAGAGAGGTAATGACGCTTTCGTGGCCTTCACTTGCAAGCTAACGAAGATGTTCCACGTTGTGCCGATGAACTTCGGCGACAGCTCTGCAGCTGTGGTGGCCAGAATCTACTTTGACTCGGTGTGGCGCTTACATGGCGCGCCTATGAAGATTGTCTCTGATCGTGACCCGCGGTTTCAAGATGCCTTCTGGCAGGAACTCATGAGACTGATGGGTGTGAAGGTGGCTCGTACCACGCCGTACAACCCTCGGTCTGACGGCCAGGCGGAACACAGCAACAGGGTTATCGAGGACATGCTCAGGTCCTTCGTAGACGCCAATGTGGAGGACTGGGATCTGTTCACCACTAACGTGGAGTTCGCGATCAATGACTCCAGGAGTGAATCTACTGGCTTCACGCCATTTGAACTGGTGTTCGGGTTCTCGCCGCTGTCGCAGTTGGACCTTTTCCTGGAGGCCGCACAGTCCACCGCTGGACGACGAACTGGGGGAGTAGGCACCGCACACGAAGTGGCCGTGAAATTTTCGTCGCAGCTGCGGGACGCCAGACAGCGGTTAGAGCTGGCTCAACAGCGACAGCGCGAACAGTTTGATCGCAGGCACGGGCAGCGGGAGTATGCTGTTGGAGATCTGGTCTGGATAGAGGCGAAACACCTTACGGAGAAGGTGATGGATCGCTCCATCTGTAGGAAACTGACCAAGCGCTGGCATGGACCAGTTCCTGTGACCGAACGCTTCTTCAGCGATGTACAGATGACCATGCCAGAGGCCGACAGAGGAGCTCCAGTAGCCTACCGCCTACGCCTCCCTCCTCACTGGCGGATTCACGACGTGTTCGCTCAACATCGCCTCAAACCGTACACCAGCGGTCAAGATGCTTTTGCCGCACGCGATCACCTAGCAGTACCTGAAGAGGTGGTAGTGGACGGTCAGAAGGAAGCACACGTTGAGCGCATTCTTGCACGTCGAGTGCGGTCTGTTCGAGGAAAAGAGGTGGAAGAGTGGAAGGTTCGCTGGACTGGCTACTCCAAAGCTCACGACCAATGGAGGACGCGTGACAAACTTGAACGCGGAGGTCCACTTCAACAGCTTCGTGAATTCGAGCAAGCGAGACTGCACATGGAAGCGCAAGTTCGCGACGAAGCCACTCGGCGACGCGAGCAACGTGGCCGTCACTCCGCTCAAGCCGGAATGACACTGGCCCACCTCATCACTAATCCCTGCGATGAACTGGACCAGCTCGAACAGATGGAATATGATACCCCCCTGCCGTGGGAACGCCAAGAGCGCGTGGAAGATGGGTCGTTGGCACTGGTGACAGAGCTGCTGGCGATACAGACGAAAGCAACCCGCACGCCCAGGATTCTCGTACTTTTCAGCGGTACTGGCTCAGTAGAGAGAGAATTCCTAAATTGCTTCCCCTCTGCTTCAGTGGTGACCCTCGACTCCGGACATATCTGGCAACCCACTCATGTGTGTGACATCCTGCAATGGGATTACAAACAATACCCGCCTGGATTCTTCGATGTCGTTTGGGCAAGTCCCCCCTGCAGGCAGTACAGTCAAGCGCGCACCACTGGTGGACCCCCTGACCTTCCCCAGGCTGACAAAATCGTACGACGAGCATTGCAGATCATTGACTACCTGAAGCCGAAACATTGGTTCATGGAAAACCCCAGAGGTCGCTTCCCTAACGCGCTACGGCTTCCTCCTATGATGCGCCAGCTCCCCCCTCCGCTGGTGTGTACCTACTGCATGTACGGTACGCAGTACATGAAGCCCACCTGCATATGGACGAACTCAGCGCCACCCACGCCCCTGCTACGCTGTACTGCTTCAACACCGTGTGCGTGCAGATGGGCAACCGGTGCTCATCCAGAGACTGCTCAGCTTGGACCTCACCCGCAGCAGACTGGAGCGGGCCGATCTGCGAGTGTATATCCCGTGCCAGCACTTCTGCTACGACAACTTTTCCGACATTTACGCCTCCGCAAAACTGAAGACCCGCTTTAGATTCCAAGTGGCACCCTTCTTCTTGAAAGTGGTGCCCTGGTAGCGGCAGGCAAACTATGCTCGAAGAGGGACCAGAGAACCTAAGAACTGGAAACAACAAGGAACCAGAAAACCTAAGAACTGGAACTTAGATGGGTACCTTAGCGGAGTGATCCCAGGAGGTAGACCACTCCTAAGGGGGGGAGAGTTGTGCCCGGAGGCACAGCGTGAGCCGATATGCCTATGCGTCCGTATGTGTGTCATCGGGGGTAATCTGGGATTGGCACGATGACAGTGAAATTGGGCTTGAAATCACGATGAGAATGAATACCAGATGTCCGGGGTATGACAGTATGACACTATGACACTATGACAGTATGACAGTATGACACTATAGTAGTATGACAGTACTGTGGGGGGTGTCATCGTGGAACTCAGTCAGACCCTCGAAGAATGGTCAGATTCGCATCGGGGTTGAAAAGACAATGAAATCGAATATCAGATATCAAGGTTATGACAGTATGACAGTATGACGCTATGACAGTATGACAGTATGACAGTACAGTAGTATGACAGTACTGTGGGGCAGCCATCGTGTCAGTCTGTCGGCATAACATCTGAATCGAGAATGACGAATCGGAATTAGAAATGAGATCGGATCGGGAATTGAACGTTGAGCCGAAGTGTGACATCGGCTGTCGAGTGGTTGACCCTGCAACCTGAGTGACGAGTGAATAAGTGGAGCACTTGAGAAGTGTTTAGCCTTCAGAACTCGGAACCGAATTATCGTTTGTACCTCAATCTTGCCCTGATCCAGTATATTATAAAAATCCGAATTGTGTACCTTTGCACGTTCAATCAAAAACATATCTCCGAGCATCTGTCGTAGTGCCCACGGGCACAGATCATCCCTTCCCGTCAGTGGGTTGGCCCGAGACCGATTCAGAGCTTGGGCGGGGTCTTTTTGCGCAGCCCAAGAATAAGTTGCAGAAGGACCTTTCTACGGTCTTGAACGGATCCGACTGGCTTGATTTATTTGACCAATAAGCTGCGCCTGCCTCTCGAGCTCGGTTACTTTCCCTTTCCCAACGTGGCGCCACTTCTCACTTGGCAGCCATTCCCGCGTCGCCTTCTTTTCGGCTTCCACCCAGGCACTTGTCGCCTTGGCTTTGCAATTGGGTGCCCCGATGCCTATTCTCGCTGGTGTGCATGCATGTGTATGCGGTGCTTCTATTGACCCCTTTGGCTACCACTACCTTGTCTGTAACCGGCGTGGATGGGCTATCGCGGCACACCATGCCGTTCGTAATGTGTTGGCATCTATGCTGAAGCAAGTCTTTGATCCAGCCTTTGTCATCGTGGAGGATCGCAATCATCATGGGTATTCGCCTGATTGGAAGCCCGACATCACAGTGCTCAACCATGATGGACGAGGCAGATATATCGTGATTGACGTGAGCCTTGCATTCCCTTGCTGTGCCTCGTATGTAGACCGGGCTGCTCGGGAGCCGCTGCGGGCTGCGGCGGTACATGAGCGAGCCAAGAGGGCATTGTACGGACCAATCTGGCCTCACACGCGTGTGCCTTTTGCGATGGAGTCTTTTGGAGGTTTGGGGAAATCGGCGCGGAAGTTCTTCCACACGTGTGTACAGCGCAGGCAAGACTGATTGTTTCAGGAGGAGGAGGATGCAACATGCAGCACGCGGAGCTTTTCGACCTATTGGTTGCAGCGGATAGTGGTTGCCTTGCACGGCTCGCAGGGCCGTACGGAATTGCTTGCAGGGCATCGTCATGATTATCAACATGGGTGAACGCTGGGAATTTTCATGATGTTTTTCTAGGCAGTTGTTTTGGCATTTGAATGAGGTTGTTTTTTTGGTGTGCCTTTGACATTTCAATTGTAGGATGTGAACCTTACAATAAAGTTTCTGATACACCTTTATATTTATACATATACCCACATACACAATAATGATAATAATTATTATAATTAATTGCTGACAGGAAATATTGAATTGAAGCCACAGGATTAATTTTCATTTGATATAAGCCGTAAACCCATTCTCACAGCAAGAGGGCCATGCATTTCGTGGTTTATAGGAGCATCGGGGCAGCCTAGTTGCATGATCGCAGAGCCTCCAATATACCATGGCACTACCATGACACCTTCAGGGTCTGTACGCTGGTAACGAGATTGATACTTATATGATAGCAGGATCGTCGTACTACCATTGAACGATGCTCACACCTCTGTACTAACCCCCAACGAAACCGCGACGCGCCGTAGGAGGAATGGTGTGAACTAGCGCGTGACTTGGAAGAATCTATGCTCGTCGGCAGCAATTCATTAATCACCTCCCTACCCTAAAATATCAATGGTCCGTACTTTTAATTTAAGGGCAGGATATTATTCTGGTGTATACATCGTAATAATGGCGGATATACGATCATGGCCCTGAATGTAAAGGCCTTTGCTGAGTTGAATATTGTTTTCCGACTAAATGATTATATGATATGGGCCTCCCACCTCCCAGCAAATAATGTGTGGGTAGATCGATCCAGTGAAGGTGGACGTGCTATGCACACAAATAAAAAGCTCGTACGGTCAATCCACGTAAACATCGTTGCCTTACAATATCGCGACACGCATTGATACTGCTACCCGTGGTCGCCATGCCCATCAACACCATCACATCCATGCCATGTAATGGGACCAGGTCAGTTACGGAGATTTCAATTGGAAAGTGGCCACTATTTGATACTTTGTGCCTGGTTAGCACCGGCCCTGCATTGCTCCTCCTCATTTCCTCACATATGAGTGTCGAATAATGCTCAAATCTTACTGTATCTCGAGGAGATGGATGCTTACTATTATTTTTTCGCATATCCAAGGGGAGTGGTGTTGTTCATATATAAAGGAATGGCATTCAATCGGCAGGAATCACTTGTTTTGGAGTTTGGGGAGTGCCAAGTATTTTGTTGCTGACGAGCGTAGATAGTTTAATGTGGTTGACATACTATCGTACATTTTTGCCATGAAGGATGGTGCCAACCCTAAAACTCAGCGATCTTTATATCCCAATTGCTACTTCATTTAATGTGGAAGCCTCCGTTTAATAATCAAGGGGAACTTCGTAATGCACATTTAGGAAAACGGGTCACCATGCACTTATCCATTAAAGAAGAAGCATCGAAAGTGTTAAAAAGGGTGCTTACTCTTCTTACACAAGATCAACAGCACCACTTCCCAGCAAGCCTCGGATGGGTCGGTAACGAATAATGTACAAGCTGGATTGGGCAAGATCGATGGTATCTCCCCTGTTAAAAAAAAACAATCGCACGGCATGAGGTCAATCGACTAAAACCATCTCGATTAGTAAATCACAAAGAACAAATTTGGCATTGTAGAGCGCAGTGTGGTCATGGCAAGGGATCGCATAAGCCGGGTGGTGTGATCTGTCAAGCAATGTGAGCTCGCCACTTCACCCTTGGACCAAGGGAGCGCGCAAGAGTAGGGCGGGACCATCAAGCTTATCATAGCATCTCCAACAACTTTGATCAAATCGCATGGCATCCTGATATCCTGAAGCCCCCTTCTTAATGGCATCATAGTTGTAGGAACTCTATCTACCTCGCCGAAAAAACCCCAGACACTTCCAAAGATGCTGCTTCACACAGATGATGGGCATTCCAATTGGCACGCCCCTCAGACTGCAAAAGAAAAACTTAGGGCCTACCACCCGTGACAGGTGGCGCCTACCGCCACCATGTGCCCCTCTTATCGCCACGTGTGACAGGTGGCGCCTACCGCCACCATGTGCCCCTCTCATCGCCACGTGTGACAGGCGGGGCCTACCACCACCACGTGCCCCGAATCTGAATCACCACCAAGCCACCCCTATTGGTACCTCGTCCATCCTGCTTATGCATGCGCATGGGTGGCGGCCCATGAGTATGGCAGGTTGGAAGAGGGGACAAGGGGGTGGTGGGCCAAGCCGTGTGAGACACCCCCCCCGCCCCCAGGCATCCTTACAAGGACCGCCCCCAAGCATCCTTAAAAAACCCCCAAAACCCTAAATGACGCAGTCCTGTGAAACTGACCCTGACAGCAGCACACTTAAGCGGACCTGTCAAATCTACCTTGACTGCAACATACTTGAGCAGTCTTGCGTACCTAACCCTAAATGCCGCAAAATCAAGCAGTGCAGTCAAACTCGAGCAGTCTTGCGTAACCAACCCTAAATGCCGCAAAATCAAGCAGTGCAGTCAAACTGGCTTGGATCACAGCACACGCATGGATTACTGGCAGGGTGAATTCGCCTGCCTTTGCCAAGAAATGTCGACCTGCAGTGAAACGAAGGCTGCAGCTGGGAATGTGTCTACGCAAAGCGCGCCTGGGAAGCAGCGCTGACTTACGCCAAATATAGGGCAAAGCGCGCCTGGGAAGCAGCGCTGACTTACGCCAAATATAGGGCAAAGCGCGCCTGGGAAGCAGCGCTGACTTACGCCAAATATAGGGCAAGCGTATCCAAATCTGCCGCACTCTTCCATCTCTTTTGTTGCCTCGCAGTCTCATCGATGCATTTTGAGGGCGCGTGGACGTGAGAACAACTGCGGCGCACATAACGCCAGTACGGCTTCCTGCTTTCATGGGGTAAGGCTTGACCCTTGCTTTACAATGGTGAGCGTGGGAGAGCCTGGCCTACCCGATCTCAAGCTGCCCGACGTCCTCCAGCGGCCGCGCGAACACGAAGTTGTCCAAGTCAGGAGACGGCACTGCAGGTACATGGCACCAGCAGTCATAGCACCAGCAGTCATAGCACCAGCAGTCATAGCACCAGCAGTCATAGCTCAGCTCCTGTGGGGGAAGGGGAAAGCTGGTTTCACAGCAGTATGGATGACAGTGAGAGAAGGGGGTTGGGCCTACAGAACATACCCATATCGAACCGACGCTCTTCCTCAGCGCCCTCCTCGCCCTCATCCTCGGGTGCCATCTGCTGCACCAGGGAGTCGAAGCGCCCCGGCATCCGGCCCAGCACGGCGCTGTGGAAGTGCTCATCAACGATCCCTGTGTACCTGTTGGCATGGCCGCCGGCGTCCGCCTCAAGGAGTTACACATCAGCACGGCTGCCGGTGTCCACCTCGAGGCGTTGCAAGTAGATAGGTCGCCAGTGCCATCTCAGTGCCATTGCACAATTGGAATGGCTGCCGGCTTCCCCTCACGGCGTTGCAAGTAAGCAACGTCGCCTCCTTCCCCTAATGGCAATAGGACTCGGCGTGGTTGTGCCACGCATCTGAGGCCCTTTCAGATAGGCTGATGACATCAATCGGCTGAAAACAGTCAGCTTCGCGGGCTAGTCCTGCCCCGGCACTGGCAGCGCTGTGGAATTGTGAGCATTCCTCGGACGAGCCGAGGCGGGTGACGGGAGTTACTTAGCGGCATAGTCTTGCTCCGCGTCGCTCAGCAGTTCATGTAACCCATTCTCTGGCATCAGGATGTGCATGACATGAGCTTCGATCTGGTGACCTCGTCACAGGGCCTCCCCACACTGACATCAGTGTTTTAGGATGTGCATGACATGAGCTTCGATCTGGTGACCTCGTCACAGGGCCTCCCCACACTGACATCAGTGTTTTAAGATGTGCATGACATGAGCTTTGATCTGGTGACCTCGTCACAGGGCCTCCCACACTGACATCAGTGTTTTAAGATGTGCATGACATGAGCTTCGATCTGGTGACCTCGTCACAGGGCCTCCCCACACTGACATCAGTGTTTTAAGATGTGCATGACATGAGCTTCGATCTGGTGACCTCGTCACAGGGCCTCCCCACACTGACATCAGTGTTTTAAGATGTGCATGACATGAGCTTCGATCTGGTGACCTCGTCACAGGGCCTCCCACACTGACATCAGTGTTTTAAGATGTGCATGACATAAGCTTCGATCTGGTGACCTCGTCACAGGGCCTCCCCACACTGACATCAGTGTTTTAAGATGTGCATGACATGAGCTTCGATCTGGTGACCTCGTCACAGGGCCTCCCCACACTGACATCAGTGTTTTAGGAGGAAGTGAATCAGTGACTGCCAGCTGGGTAAGCAGAGGTGACTTACTGACGCGGCATCAGCGCACCTTTGCCAGTCGAGTCCGCAGGTAGGAGCGAATGAGATACTTGGCGCGATTCAAGGAGATCCTGTCAGAGTGCTCTTCAAAGTCAGAGTGCCTCACAGCATGAGAGTGGGAGTGATGGAACGCGAAAGCACATGCATGCCTCCCATGTGTCAAAGTGCATGGGGGCCAAAACGTCCCACGCCTTCAACCTGATGACGTCCCAAGCCGTCAACGCAAGCACGCCTTCAACCTGATGACGCCCCAAACCGTCAATGCATGCATGCCTTCAACCTGATAACGCCGCGTACCGTCAATGCATGCACGCCTTCTAC
>LGRX02014355.1:0-25190 GCA_001247695.2 Cymbomonas tetramitiformis | reverse complement strand
ACGAGATCGACGCGCCCGCAGCCGCAGCCGCTCAGCCACTGACATCAACGACGAGGTCAACGCGCCCGCAGCCGCAGCCGCTCAGCCACTGACATCAACGACGAGGTCAACGCGCCCGCAGCAGCAGCCGCTCAGCCACTGACATCAACGACGAGATCAACGCGCCCGCAGCCGCAGCCGCTCAGCCACTGACATCAACGACGAGATCAATGCAGCCGCAGCCGCTCAGCCACCGACATCAACGACGAGATCAACGCGCCTGCACCCGCGGCCGCAATCACACGTCAGCATCAACAATCACGTTCATATCACTACGCCACACCCACTTCGTGTCTTGCCAGCTGATGTCTCCCTATCCATACGCCACCAGGCGGGGAATATGTTAAAACTTGCCCTCAATACCACACCCCACACACCTCAAACCCAAAATTCCTCACAACACCCACTCTCAACCACACCAGGAGATACACCGCCATTTCGGCACCCGGCAATACCCCAACGCCCCGCCAGCCCTTACATTGCCGCCCCTCGTTCATAATCGCGACAGCTGTCACAACTATGAACACGCTTAGAAGGGGTCCCTCGGGCACCCCTGAAAGGCCTGTCACACCCCCCATATTTAGTCACGCTACCGCAGCCCATGTCAGACCCCACCGCATTTGCCCCCATCGCGCCCGTCTCAGCCGACAGCAAACGCCCCAACCATGACCCCTTTTTTTCAGTAATTGTCATTCCCCCCTTCAATCACGGTCCTACCCCAGTTCATTGTCCGCTCGAGCGCCCGGAGCATATCACGTTCACCCTCCAGCTCAGATCTCCCTCCCAGTTTGAATCATGCACAACGCCTCACCAGGCGCTACATCGACGTCGCCGCGACCAGCCCGTGCCGATCCGAGAGCACCGCAGAGCGTCAAGCACGACATCACGCGAAGTGACATCACGACACGACCACACATGACGTCTCGGCAATGCATGACAGGGCAAACGCAAGCGCGCGTTGACACCAAACGCCGCTGTCACTGGGAACCAATGGTCACAGGGCATCCGAAACGACAATGGCATTCACGGACTTTTTCTATGCTCGCTTGAGTATTTAGCTAGCTCTGCTTTCGAAAAGTTAGATCCGACCTTTCAAAACCATTCCGCGGTATAGTGATATTTGCCTCTTGTGGCCTAGTATTAAATGTGATATTCGCATACATATACTTTGAATCCACATGAGAGCTTTGTCACTAGCAGTTTGTAAGAGTCTGGTTCGGATCCCCAGAGTGCCGTCACGCCACTCTGACGTATGTGCGAAGTCGTGACGTTGTGCTTGTTCTATCTGTGAATTGCCCCCTGTGTTGCTCGTTTGCCTTTCCGCTTTTCATGCTTCCATCTGAGCCTGAATTTACAGTCTGCGAGTGCAAGTTAGGCCCGCGCCCGTTTTGCGAATCCACGAGCCGGCGCGGCAGAAGCGCGTTGCCGCCTGGCATGTTTTACGTGTCATAGCAGTAGAAACGCATGTCACCGTTCCGCAGCGCTGGAGATCCTCAGCTGTCCGAAAACATTCGCGAATTCACAACACGCTCGCGAATTCCCGCAGAGGGGCATTTTTCCCGTTGAGCGCCTTGCGGCGAGATAGCCCGAAGCTGCGTTTGTCATAAATTCACACCCGCGACGGCGAACCGTCTCAGGCACTCTCAGCGGTATTCACGCGTGTGCACGATGCTCCCGGCCTTTTTGTGCCATATTTGTACCATTTGCTTTGCGAATTCGAACCTCGCAGGGCTTGCTTGCCGAATATGCTCAAACCGGCACATATGACCGGCGTTTGGGAATGCACAACCGTAGCCGCGCCAACTCGAGCCGTGACACCTGACTGTCGCTGTTTGACGAGGTTGTAGCCGCACCCATGTTTTTCCCTCAGTTTGTATGTTGTTAACCTTTGTGAATTCGACCTGCGCAGGCTGTGGCAACGTTGAATTCCCCGAACGGACCTGTGTGACAGGTTGTGGGAATTCACGGCTTACGGCGCGCCAGCTCGAGTCCAAACACCCGACTGCAACCTTTCGACAGCATTGCAGCCGGATGTCTTTCCTTCAGTTTTCATTGTGGTTGTATTTGTGAATCCGACCCTTGTGGGCGTTGGCAGCGGTGAATTCCCCGATGAGCCTGTATGACAGGTTGTGGGAATTCATGGTTGGCGACGCGCCAGCTCGGGCCTGGAGTGAATGCCCAATTGCAAAGTGTTGTTTTGTTCTGCTGGAACGGTATCACCTAACAGGGTGCCGAACCTTTTCATTCAGAATATATTTAAAAAACTTGCCCTCCAATGCCACACCCACACCTCAAACCCAAAATTCCTCACAACACCCCACTCTCAACCACACCAGAGATACACCGCCATTTCAGCACCCAGCAATACCCCAACGCCCCGCCAGCCCTTACATTGCCGCCCCTCGTTCATAATCGCGACATCATTACAAATTTAGGGTTCGTCCCCACAAATTACATTTAAGTTGGGCATTCCACCTCAACTGTTAAGCATTCCGCTTAAGCTGACAGTACTGGCCTTCGTGGCTCTACATTTTTAACAATTCAACGGTCCGATCCTCTGCCACGGCCTCTGCTAGCCGGGCGCGGCTGCGAGCATTGGTTTTGGTGGTGTCCAAACTCGTTACAATTCCAGCATTGGAGGTGACTGCCACGCCCTGCCTGAACAGGTGGCGGTGGCGGAGGTGCTCCAGGAGCAGTAGGACGAGAAGCTGAAAAGGCACCCCTGCCTAGGCCCTTGTTTCGCCCCTTGGCAGCCGCAGCTTGGGCAGCGTGAATTTTTCAGCCTTAACTTCTTTCTCTGCTTTGCGCATAAACTTTTCGTCCTCTTCATCGTCAGCGTACGATTTACGCTCAAGTTTCTCGCAGATTTTCCAGCCCACTTCAGGGCCTTTGTCCGAAACCAAGGCCAAAATTTTAGCGCGTGCCTTGGCGCGTGCCACACCTTTTTCCGCAGTCTCAGACAAGAATTCCAAAGCAAGAGTGACAGTCTCAGGCAGCTCCACACCTTCCAATTCCTTCTTGGCGTCATTAAGCGCCAACTGTGACGCTGAGTGTGCCACGAAGTGGTGCTGGGTCTCCAAAAACTGTTTGCGGAGTCCCTTGTCCTTGCCATCATCGTTGCGAGTCAACTCAAGGCGATCGGACCCTGGAAGCTGAGTGAGATCTACTGCTGCCTCCCACGGACGCTTACGGTCTCCTGAGGCTACTTGTGACAGTCCTTTAAGCTCAGCAAGTCGGGCAGTCGCTCTCTCCATTTGTCGAATCAACTTCATTTGCGGTTGCGAGAGGTCCTCCCCATCTTGGAAAGCGGCAAAAGCGGTCGCGTACGCTGGCTGCGCTTGCAAATCATCAATTCGTCTTTGACACAAAATTGGGTCGGTGAACCACTCCATAATCAATATACGAATACTACTGAAAGTATGTGCGCACTGAAAAGCTTACGGTGTTACAGAACTGCAAAAACGGACACAGACTGCAAAAACGGACAGTAAACTGCAAAAAGTTAAACAGTCGATGAAAGTCCACACAAGTCCACAGTAACACGGCAAGAGGCCCTCTCAGTCCGTAGCTGGCCTCTTATGCCTCCGACTGATCAGAAAACCTCAGTTTCCAGATCTGCTCCGGATGACAGTCATACTGCCTGTCATCCTACACTGATCAGAAAACCATCAGTTTTTTTCAAAATCCGGCGATAATTGGCATATGACGAGGTACCCGTAGCGCTAGCGCTAGCGCTAGCGTCACAGACCTGTGACGATGAGCATGACGCTAGAGCTGTGATGATGATGTGAGCTCTGTGACTGTAGCACGAGGTGCCACGTGTGTCAATCGTGTCGGTACCGAATTTCCAATCGTGCGCTTCTTGTCGTCTTGTCGCGTGTCTTGTCTCTTGTGTTTCAGAGAGTCAAGTCGAGTGAAGGTAGTTTTCGCACACACGACAGCAACCGGCATCGGCATGTCAGCCGATCATCACGATCAGCAGAACACCCAACCAAAAAACACAAGAGGGCTTATTATTGCAGCTTCAGACTGCTTTTCGCTGCCAAGCTAATGAGCGCAGTGCGAACGAGCGGCACCAAAATTTACCACTCCGCGTGTAAATACTAGAATTGATAGCACAGGACTTGATATGTTCTTGTGCATCATGCCAGGCATCGGCATCCGTTCATGGCACCTCTAAACAAATTCCAACCTACTAGTACTGGCCGGTCGCCTTTATTGTTTTCTTGTTCAGCAGTGGTTTGAAAGTCGAGAGTAGAAAATCGAGAGTAGAAAGTCGAGAAGTAGAAAATGGATTGGACAATGAATAAGAATACTCCTGAAAAACTGAACCGGTTCACTGGGCGGTGGCGAGACTGCTTTGACAAGTCCGACCGGGAGAATATGCATGCATACTTGGAATGCTGTGGTTGGGGTTGGTTTGCCCGACGGATGGCACTGAGCATGCCTGAAGTTTCCTTCGAAGTCTTCTGCAACGGTAAAATTTGGGCCACGCAAAGTGACAACGCAGTTCTGCGTGCCTTGACAGAGCTTGTCGGCTCCTGTTCTTCAGTGACGTACGATCTCACAGGAGAGGAATTCATGTGCAAAGATTTCTCTGGACACCAGATAACCTGTGTCTGCGAAAACGTCACGGACGGGGGTTTTATTGTTAAAAAGTTTTTTGCAAACGAACAGTATGTGTATCAAGGACAGTGGCATATTTCCGTGTCTAGTGATGCCAAAGAGCAAACTATTATGGCCATGAATACCTACAAGTATATAAACACAGGCGAAGAAAAACGTTGCGACTTCACTTTAGTGTATGTTAAAGTAGAAGGTGAACAATAATGTTTTGGACGTATTCCTCCTTCTCCGTGCGCCTGGCACCTTCTCATTGCGACTCGACAATCGGGATAGTACCTCCATTTCCGCGTTGTGGAAGAAAACTTCAAAGGCTATGTTGCAGTATTCAGACTTCACTCGACGAAGCCTTAACTTTTGCGACAAGATATCGCGAACGCGTTTCGTGTATGCGAGTTATTGGAGGTAGGCAGGTTTGTTGACGGAGGTGTATGCACGTTAGCAGTCAAGCCGCACCTCAAGGAGTGACCAGGCTCGCCGATTCAACAGTAAACAGACTCAAGAATGGAGATTTCGCACAAGTGTCTTTTTGTGATATCTGAACTCGGCACAGCCCTATTGTTTCACCCACTCGTTGTGTGCTTCCGACACTCTGAATGGCCACTGGCGTTAATATGAGCTTGCAAGGACCTTACTCTTGAGGACTGCTGTTCCCGCTAAAGGATGTTGTCTCTGCGAGCTCGTCAAGGCAAGCACGTTCGTCGAAGCGAAGTGCGCAAGCATTCAAGCTCAGGGAGCAGCCAGACTCGTGTATGATAGTTTTGAAATGTTTCCTGTGTATAAAGATCGCTACTCGACACAACCCTATATTTTGTCTTTATGAGCTATGCCCTTCCCGTGTTCAGCCAGCATAAACCGATGGCGTGAAGAGCATGCATTGTAGAGCGCCAACTTTCAGGTATCATAGTGAATCTTGCTTTTGCGATAGAATTACCTCGTATTTCGCCGTTCATCACTGATTTTCAGTTGTAAAGGTTGCCAGTGGTAGGATGAACGCAAAGTGGGTGACATCGACTCTCTTAGCTGCGCTGTGTTGCAACAGAGCGCACGTTTGCTAATGACCTCTTATGATAGGTAACTTTCACTAAACATATTTTCAGAAATTTCCCCCCCTAATCACGACCTCTTGTAAAGCACGTTAGTCTATATGAAGCAGCAGTCCGCCTGATACACGCCTTGTTATGGGCTCCTTAATACAAAACGGGAATGAGCAGACTTGCGGTGTATATCCACCGACTTTGTACTTGCTCTTCATCCTAAACCCCAGATGTTGATGACGGCAGTGGCGATCGAAGCACACCGAAGCTGCAGGCTACAGTCCGAATCAAACTTCAGCGCTACTTTCTGCACCCAACACTCCGCTTGCAATTGGCGCTGGAAAAGTATATGACATACTATCCGTTCGGTGGCATGCATGTATATTTGGAGCTTGCTGAAAAGCCTCTGTATCAAAAACTGATGAGCCAGTCTAAGTATTTTTCTAGTACTTAAGGTTAATTTTTAGTCATGGATAACACGATAATGTACCCGTAAGCACTACGGCAATAATTTACACAACCTTATCGATGAAGGCCCTCATCGGTAACTGGTTGGAGAGCATGGTCATCACTGCGTGGGACTGTAACACAGGATGGTGCTGCTACTACCTATCATGCGGCTCACGGTATGTTAGTCAGTAGGAATACGGTAATTGGATCAGCTCATGCAATATGGTACTGTGCTTACAGTATCATTGATATTTTTTTGTCTGGCCTGCCCTACTATCGGAAGTGGTACTTTCATTGCTTTTGGACTGTTCCTGCCTTGTGTGCAGCTCAATATTACCGAGCCGCCACGGAATTCGTTTCTGTCGCCATTCAACTATCAAAGGCTATCAACTTGAATATCAGAATTCGGCACAGCGGTACTGGAAACTAAGGTGGAAGTATTTATTGAGCAATGTACCAATAAATTCAGATATATAGTGCATTCACACATGTGCGGCAACCACTGACTACGCCATTATTCTCTTAAAAGCTCAACGTTCTTAATTATGTCGAGCCCTGCAGCCACGACGATGCCAGAGATGAACTAAATATACCAACCAACCCAACATCAATTGTATCTTGTAACTGCGGGTTGTGCACAGGCGAGCATAGAGTCGGCCAGCATGCCAACATGTAAGCTGACCATTTCAACTTCGGGTGATAGCGACATCCGCTTACACCCCACTGCCATTCCCAGCATCTGCTCGAGCTAACTGGAGCTCGGGGACCTGCAATGCATCTATGAATGCGCTGCAGCCTCCACTGCTTGCCGGTCAGTGTCCCACTCCTGGGCGCAGCGCGCTAATTGTGTCCTCGAGGAGATTGCTGAAGATGTTATCGCTGAGCTCAAACTTCAGGAAGCTCTCCTCCTCCTCAAATGCCATCCAGTTTTTCTCATCCCTGATTTCCGTTGCCAGCATCGTATCAATTTCCCCGAGGTCCTCGCCGCACTGCGCCTGCGCCCACGACTGGATGTGCTTCTTCACAGCCGTTCGGAGGGGTTCGCCCTGCATCACCCCCATCTCCACTCTTAGTCCCTGAATTAGTTTGGAGGAAATCTTCCTGCTTCACCCCCATCTCCACTGACAGCCCATGATTTTGTTCAGACTGTAAAAGCCGGGCTGGACCTCGCCTTTGTACCCTCTGCACGCGTTTACTCCAGCCATTTCTGTGCGTCTGAGCAAGCGCGCTGATAAAGCATTCTTTGCACCAGGTGTGGTTGCGGGCACCCTACCACGAGAACAGCAACCACGCCTCACAGGCCCCCGGGCTATATCTCATTCAGAGGGACGCACTCAATGTTAGGGGATGCGTGCTTTCAAGGGTGGGAAGGGACCTTCAGAGGGCCTGTGAGCTGGCCCTGGCCAAGCTGTGGGCTGCGCTGAAGCCAAGCCGGGGCGCTGAATCCTCCATGCACCACAACCTTGGTCAACGATTCTCCGATGGCATCGAAGAGCAACTTGTTGTAGATGTGCTGCAGGTCCGACACCTGCACGACATTCACACCCCTCCTCCCCATCCAGTGCTCACCCCGCCTTCTCCAGCTTCCCGCGCCTCACGCCACGTGGCACAATTCGGGGCGCCGCAACATCAGGCAGCATCTGGGTGGCTGCTCCAAAACGCCTGTAAGAGTGCAGGCTGCTGCTGTCTGTGATAGATTGCGCTGCACCGATCGCGCCTCGCCTTGGAGCATGCGCTCTTGAAGAAGGCTAAGGAGGCATCGCCGTGCCACACAGAATGTGCCGTGCACCCGGTACCACAGTTGAAAGGCAGAGCCCGCGAGGTGAGCACAACCCAGTACGTGCTGGGACCACCGTGGAGATCCAAGCAGGTGGGGTGACGGAGGTGTCCCACTGGATCAATCTTCCGTCGACGTGTGCAGCATCCAAACCGGTGACCCGCTGTGCAGAGAGGGCGCAGAGGAGCTGCCTAGTGCTCGGTGCACACCTGGTCGCGGCTGCGCTCGATCTTCAGGAAGAGCTCCACGGGCAGGGGGTCGCCGAGGGATGGGTCCCAGTGCTGGCCCTCGAGGAATGGCGACTGCTCCAGCACCTCGTCGACGTACTGCATGACGTACTCCTGGTCCATCTGCACGCGCTCCCCCTCCGGCGAGCCGGGCGGCGGGCTCTCCTCCTCCGCGCCCGCTTCATCCTGCGCCCGCTCCGGCGTCATCGGGTCCTCGTACGAGGCTTCAGGCGACTCCTCGTACTCATCGAAATCATCGTCATAATCTGCATTGTCACTGCTTCGAGAGACACCCCGTCCATCCCGCCTCACCTCGTCTTCAGATTCTGTCCCTCGAGCTGTGGCAGCCAAGGTGGAGGCAGCCGTTGGGGCTGACAGCACTCCTTGAGCGCCCACTGTGGATATCCACAGGAGTACGAGTTATGGCTAAGAAGGAGGGGGATTGGTGAATGAGGATGGCAACGGCCAGAAGACCACAATCAGCCATACGCAGAGGTCATCACCTCCTACATGACAGCAACAATCCCGGTCATCGATTCTGCCATTGGCAGCCGGTGTCGAATTCAAAGGCTCCGATTGGCCAGTTAGGTGCGCTCCGTGCGTCCAGCAGCTGACGGTGGTCGCCCGCTTCTTTGACCAGGTGCATTGTGTGCGATGGTCTCTCCTGCGAGCATGCGAACGGAGTGAGCGCCCACCTGGCGCTGACGTGGCTAGGGAGGCCGTCCAACATGCCGGACTCTGTCTCGTGTAGGGCCTCCAGGCTGGCCTGGGGCTCAGGTGCCGATCGCTGCAACTCTACCCCAGCACGCGTCATGATGTCCATCGCTTCGTGTAGGGCCTCGTCCAGGAGCGCCTCGCACGTGCTATTGGCCAGGTCGGCCGCCATGGTGCGGTTCACGGCATGCTTCTGCATCATCTGCTGCACACCTGGTACGTGTGCGAGGATTCCACGTCAGCGCATTGCTGCATCGCACAGAGCCGTTCCGTTCTTGTTGTGTCATACCCGCACCCCTGCCTTCCGTCCCAGAAACCCTAGAGTGCCTTACATGCACGCCCTGCCCCTTGCCAACCAATCAGCGATGACGGAGGCAGCGCCAAACATATCGGCGCAGGCCAATCCTCAGCGGATGCCCCGTTACCCGCCTGGCAATAGGGGTGCTGCTGTGGGGCTGTGCATGCTATCGAGGAGCGCGTGCGGTGTCAATCTAACGGACCCTCAAAGCGCTGCCTGCTCCCCTGCCTTTCATGGCGGCCTCAGTGTTGTGAAGCGGGAAAGTGGTCGCCGCAGCAGGGGGTGGGTTCCGGCTGGGGCGGTGGCGCACCTGTGCTGCTAGCCTGTGAGGACTCGCTGTCTGCCTCCGAGTCGGCGGCGTCGGGGTCCCCACGCACGGAGTCCTCCAGGGCGGCGGGCAGGCCGCGCGCTGGCATCAGCACAGTTGGGCTCTTCTCCTCTGCGACGGCGCTTGGGGATTCGACTAGCTCCTGGGCTTCGGCCTCCTCGGGGAGATCGACGATGACGGGGGGCGGGGGCGGGGGGGACAAGGGCAGATGGCTTGACGGGGCTTCGGGGGACTTCGGAGGCGTTGCTGGAGGCTTGCCCACTGCGAGCGCCGCCTCTCACAACCCAAATGTCACCACCGTCCCCTTTGCCACGAACTCATCACTGGATCCGTCGTTCAAAGCACCGTTCTTTCAGAAGGGGTGCGAATCAGTGGGTTTAGGATCCGTTCACGTGCCGGCATGAGGCATGGTAATATGCCTCCTGTCGGGGCGGGTGAGATGGCAGTGGTTGGCATTGAGCCAGGGCACCACGAGCACGGCGGAAAGCAGGAACAACTATGCCGAGGCCTCGGATGAACGCCTCTGCGGCCAGCACGCTGCTCGGCAGGGGCGAATGCAACTGGGAACTCCAAGCAAGCTGCACATGCAGCAGCGAGCTCGCGGCATTAGTTGGTGCAAGAGGTGCAGCCCTGCACATAAGCAGGCGGAGCTGACTTCTCCGTGGGGCGCCTTCCTCTCACATCCGTATTCCATCATCCCGCCATGGCACCACCCTCTGAAGCGGAGGAGAGCGCTCCGCGCGGAGCCGGCAGGGAGAGGAGGCAAACTCGGGGACGGCGGGGAGAAACAAAACACAGGTGGCACGCGAGTGAGCCTACACATCGACTTGTGCCTGGTGCGCGGTGGTCATCCGCACTCCTATGCGCGATGGTAATCGGCGCTCCTGAGGTGGAGCGGCGGTGCGCCGAGAGAGCGTGGAGGTTACCAAGCGAAGCGGCCTCCTTGGTGAGCAGATCGAGAAGGATGGAGTCTGTGAGCTTCGCAATGGTGGCAGCGGAATAACGGCCCTCTGTCCTCTCATCCTTGCCATCGGTGACAGGTTTGTCCTCCGCCTGTTGCTCTTCAATCTCGGCAGCCTCAGCCTTGCGCTTCTGCTCTTCCGACAATCGGTCGGCCGCCTCCTCCTCCGCTACTCTTGCCTTCTCCTCCTCCTCCGCTATTCTTGCCGCCGCCTTCTCCTCCTCGCTATTCTTGCCTTCTCCTCCTCCGCTATTCTTGCCGCCTCCTCCTCCTCCTCCTCCTCCGCTATTCTTGCTGCCTCCTCCTCCTCCGCTATTCTTGCCGCCTCCTCCTCCTCCTCCGCTATTCTTGCCTCCTCCTCCTCCTCTGCTATTCTTGCCGCTCCTCCTCCTCTTTCCTCTGCCGTCTCTTCTGCCTCTAACCTTGCCTCTCCTCCTCCTTCTGCCGCTACCCTTGCTCCTCCTCCTCCTCCTCCTCTAACCTTGACCTCTCCTCCTCCCTAACCTTACCTCTCCACATCCTCTAACCTTACCCTCTCCTCCTCCTCTAACCTTCCCTCTCCTCCTCCTCCTCCAACCTTACCCTCTCCTCCTCCTCCTCCAACCTTACCCTCTCCTCCTCTGCTATCCTTGCCGTTTCCTCTGCTGCCAACCTGGCTTTCTGCTCTGCCTCTACCCTCTCCTCTTTCTCTTTTCTAGCTTTCTCTGCGTCTTCAGCGACCTTTGCCTCGTCATCTGCTGCTGCAGCAACTTCAGCCTCCTCCTCCTCCTCAAACGCCCCGGGAGAAGCTGGTGGAGCCTCGATCATGTCAGCGCTGTCGAACCCGCTGTTGAGTGCCGCACGCTCGGACTCGGGAGTGCCTGGAATGCTCAGATCAAGCTCTCCGCTATCTGCGCCCTCATCTACATCCACCGACGGTTTCTCCGCTGCCTGCTCCTGCTGCTGCCTTTCCTCCTCCTCATCACTTTCTGGCACCACAATCGAAGCCACCGACAGATCCCCGATGTCCTCTGAAATGTCCAGGTCGTCTATATCCTCATCCTCGTCACCGGCCTCCAGCTCATCACCCACCTCAGCTTCCGGCTGCGCCTGGGTCACACACTGCACACCTCACCACCGTCCATTTCAAAGTCATCCCCGCAGCACACGGCGTGGCCGGCCCGGGACATCGCGCATATAACACATCCCCCTATGGCACGCCCCTGCAGCACACGGCGTGGCCGGCCCGGGACATCGCGCATATAACACATTCCCCTATGGCACGCCCCTGCAGCACACGGCGTGGCCAACCTGACGCTGCGCGCCTGCAGCACGGTCACCTGCGGCCACCGAGCTGCGATGGCCACTGTGGACTGCGCTCCATAGTTTCCCTCCCATGCTGGAGCCCGGATGTGCAGCTGTGGCCCTCACCTCGGTTCTGTCCTCGGCGGCTGGCTCCTCAGTCTCCGTGCTCGGTGCCCTGCGTTCGGGCGAGATGCCGGAGTCGTTGAAGCTGGCGCTGTACACCTCCTCCTGCTCCTCCGGCTCCTCCTGTGCAGGATCCTCCGCCTGAAGGCATACCGTCCCCGCACCCTGATCAACTCCTCTTCGCCGACACGCCACCGCAAGAGTCACTACCATCGCCTGGGGGCGAGTGCTCCCCTCTGGTGGATGCGAGATTGCGGCTGCATGTGACGCGGGCGACGTGCAGGCCTGCTGGCTGCATGCGACGCGGGCGACGTGCAGGCCTGCTGCCCGATGGATCTGGAGGCATCCCGCATGACTGATCCCTGGTGTGAAGCCAGCATGTGGCACCGGCTCCTCGGGCAGCGGCGGGGCTGCACACGCGCACCTTCGGCGTAGCGGAGGCACCCGCAGTGTCTGCGGATGGCGCAGCAGCGGCTGGGGACAATGCACCACTGTCTCCGAGCACGTTCTCGGACGCCACGGACATCTCGTCCGCAATGCTCTCCATGATGCTGTCGTCTCCGGGCTCCGTCGCCGCTGCCGGTGACGCCGGAGGCTCCTCTTCACCGTCTGCTGCAGCAGCGGCTGCCGGTGGTTCTTGAGCCGACGAGGGTGCCTGCGGGCTGCCTGCTGCCGCCTGCTCCGCCTGTGGCGTCAAACCGGCGCTCTCGCTAAAGCTCTCGCTGTACACCTCTTCTTTCTCCTCCTGCTCCTCTTTCTCCTCCTGCAAGCCCCAATAACCCGGATTCACATTGTTGCCACGCACCTCCACATCCTTTGACTGGACCCTCAGCATCTCCTCCAACATCACAACAGCCACCTGGCAGACGGCAGGTGCCGTGCATGCCAACGTGATCTCTGCGCTGTTATTCCAACACTCCGAGGGAAACCACCATGCTTGCACAGCGCAACGTGATCTCTGCGCTGTTATTCCAACACTCCGAGGGAAACCACCATGCTTGCACAGCGTAACGTGATCTCTGCGCCGCAATTCCAACACTCCGAGGGAAACCACCATGCTTGCACAGCGCAACGTGATCTCTGCGCTGCAATTCCAACACTCCGAGGGAAACCACCATGCTTGCACAGCGTCACGTGATCTCTGCGCCGTAATTCCAACACTCCGAGGGAAACCACCATGCTTGCACAGCGTAACGTGATCTCTGCGCCGCAATTCCAACACTCCGAGGGAAACCACCATGCTTGCACAGCGTAACGTGATCTCTGCGCCGCAATTCCAACACTCCGAGGAAACCACCATGCTTGCACAGCGCAACGTGATCCCTGCGCCGCAATTCCAACACTCGAGAGAAACCACCATGCTTGCACAGCGTAACGTGATCTCTGCGCCATCCAACACTCCGAGAGAAACCACCATGCTTGCCGTAACGTGATCTCTGCTGCAACTCCAACACTCCGAGGGAAATCACCATGCTTGCACAGCGCAACGTGATCTCTGCGCCGCAACTCCAACACTCCGAGGGAAACCACCATGCTTGCACAGCGTAACGTGATCTCTGCGCCGCAATTCCAACACTCCGAGGGAAACCACCATGCTTGCACAGCGTAACGTGATCTCTGCGCCGCAACTCCAACACTCCGAGGGAAACCACCATGCTTGCACAGCGTAATCTGATCTCTGCGCCGCAACTCCAACACTCCGAGGGAAACCACCATGCTTGCACAGCGCAACGTGCCAAATGGAGCTCGGTGGTGCAATGCGCCCTGGGCTGGATCGTGGAGAGGGCAGATGCCACGGGCACGCACCTCAGCGGCCAGAGCATGCGCCGATGGCGACGCGGAGGCCGGCTCTGCACCGCGGGTGGGCGTGTTGGAGGCGGAGAAGGGTGCGAGGGCGGGGGACTTAGGCCCGCCAGGAGACATCAGCCCGCTTTCTCCCAGCAGGCTCTCGGACGCGGCGGAGATCTCGTCCGCGATGCTGTCCATGATGCTTTCCCCGCCCAGCTCGCTGCCCTCCACCGCAAGCATTGGTGGCTTCACCCCTTCCTCCTCCGGGCTCTCCGGGCTTTTGGCCTCCGGCTGCACGGGTGGGGGCACCTCCGGGGTGTTGTTGAAGCTCTCGCTGTAAACCTCCGCCTTCTCGTCCTGTCCAAGAGCCCCCGTCTCCCTTCGGCCACCTTCACCACTCCTCAAGGACCGGTACAGCTATTGGCCCATCTCCCTTCGGCGACCTTCACCACTCCTCAAGGACCGGTACAGCTATTGGCCCATCTCCCTTCGACCTTCACCACTCCTCAAGGACCAGTACAGCTATTGGCCCATCTCCCTTCGGCCACCTTCATCACTCCTCAAGGACCGGTACAGCTATTGGCCCATCTCCCTTCGGCCACCTTTATCACTACTCAAGGACCGGTACAGCTAGTGGCCCATCCCTTCACGCCGTAATCACCATCCACGGGATGGAGTTGGCGCGCGCACGCGGCGGCGGGGGACGCAGACACCAGCAGGCGAATTCGCCCGCCTTTGCGGCAGGTGTGGCGGGACGTGCACCTCGGGAGTCGCGGGCACGGCGGCAGGGGAAGCTGGCGCAGATCCCGGGGCTTGGTCCTCTTCGAATTCGACGGACACGTCGTCGTCCGACATGATCTCATCCTCCGAGATGACCTCGTCCACGCTGTGCGCGCCTACAGAGAGCGCGCCCGATGTATCCCCCGCGCCTTCCTGCGCCTCCTTAGGCTCCGAGATAGATGCAGGGGCGGGCGTGGCTGCGGCGGCCGCTGTGGAGTCCGACTGAGCCTCGCCGAGGTCGCCCATCCCAGACTGCCCAGGGGCGCTCGAGGGTGCCTCGAAGCTTGCTGTGTAGGCATCTTCTGCGATAGAGGCTGAGAGCAGCTCACCCTCGGCTGCTGCATCCGCGTGGGGTGCTGGTGAGGGTGGGCCGCTTGACCTCCCCCCAGGACTGGAGGGCGGACGCGCAGCGGGTGACATCTCCCCAGACATGGCGTAGCTCTCATCAGCTATGGACAGCTGGAAGCTCTCCTCGGCGATGCTGTCCACCTGGCTCACATCCCCCACACTAAGGCGGCCGCTCGCGCTCGGGCTTGCCACCTCTGCCTCTAGCCCCTCGCCAGACGGGGCTCCGGCGGATGCCCCCTGCAGCCACCCCCCCTCCCCCCGCTAACATTGATTATACCCGGGCGAATGTGAGGGCAATAGGAGGCAACCAAGCTTGGATGCCGTCACGTGTCTGCGTGTAAGATGGCGGCGAGATGTGCGATGCAGTGTAAAGAGGGCATCCAAGCTTGTGGCAGGAGGTTGTGTGGTTGCCGCTGCCTTGCAGCCGCCGCCTGCAATATCAGAGCCCGCTGTAACTCCACACCGAAATGGTTTCCCTCCAGGGTGCGCTGCGTGAGCAATACCACGCGATACAGGCGGTGATGTCAGACGCAGGTTGCCAGTCCGAGGTGTGGATGGCCAGATGGGGGAGCCGGGGCAGCCTGGAGGGGGCACCCTATACCCCATCCGCACTCGAGGGGGCATAGATGGGAGGGCTGACGCACACCTTCTCGGGAGCGAGCATAGGCGGAGGAGGTGGAGGCGGGTCCTGTTCCTCCCCGCCATCCGAGAACTCCGCGTCTCCGAAATCGATGGAGCCCTCCTCCGAAATCTCATCCTCAATCTCGGACATATCCTCCGGAACGTCGTCGACGTTGTCCTTCTCCTGCGCCAAGATACCAAGGGCGCCCCCCCCTCTCCCCCCGCATCAGTAGTAGGCTGCTCATCGTCGACTTACTCTCCCCGTCGACTTACTCACCCTCTCCCTTCGCATGTCAGAAGCAGGCCTTGACAGATGCTGGCGGCGCATGCGCCTCGTCAGCGTCAACATCTCGCCCCTGTAGCCATCATCTCACAAGGGGGGGGGACTACTAACTCCCAAGCTGTTTTCACTGGCATCCGTTTTTGCTTCCCTTGAAAATCTCTTCCCTCCCCGCTTTGTATATTGGCAGAGAAATGACCCATCCTGGGATATAAACGGCAGTGAGGCGCCATGCCTGGCTGTCCAATGGCTCACCTCTGGACGCAGTGATTAAACAACTAAGCCCAATGGCGACGGCATAAACAAGGCGCTTCACTCCAACCTCACCGAATGCACGGGCTGGATTAAATATAGGTTCGGCCAGGCGTCTCACGCCTGGCATGTGGCAGAGCTTCTACACGGCGCCCGACGCTCGCCACGCTGCCGAGGCCGGGCGCCGTGTAGGCCAGCGTGGGCGCGTGTGTGCTCACCTCACTCGCTGCCTCGAGCGAGTGCTCCAACTCGGCGGAATCCTCCTCGCGCTCCTGCACCTCCTGCTCAAACTCTGCGCTCCACACGCCTTGCTCGTCACCCTCGTCGGGCTCAAGCCCCAAGCTCTCCTGCAGCTCTGCGCTGTCTTCTCGCACTGTGGACAGCTCCCCATCCTCCAGGGCCTCCGGAGATCCAGGGGCGATCTCCACCACTCCCAGCACCCCGGCCCGCTCCTGCGCCTCGCGCCGCACTGATGCGATCTGAGCCTCCTCGTGAAGCTCCTCGAACGGAGGCTCCTGCGCCTCGGGCTGCATAGGCTCAGCTGGCTCCTCGTAGTCATAGGCCGGCGCCTGCACCGCAACACACGCGCTCAGCGCCGTGCCACGCGTCGAGCCGAGCGCTGCATCAACTCTGAACTGAGAGTCCCGAGACCGCATCACGCCATCTCCTGAAGCACCCTTTCCCACCTCCTCTGAGCAAGCGGCGTGCGTGCAGCGCCAGATCAGCAGCCCTTGAGCGCTTCCTTCAGACTCTCTGCCGTGGCCTCCGGCGGCCGCGGAGTGCTGAGTGTTTGGGCCTTCCTGTGGCTCAAACAACGCAGCGTGTCCGCCGGATGCCGAGCCCGAGCTCCCAGTGATCGGAGGGACGCCGAGCAGCCCGTCAGGCAGCAGCGGCTCTCCAGAGGTCGCCAGGGGATGGACTGTGCATCGCGGTGCGCACTGCGCGCTATGGATTCGGAAGGTAAGGCGCGCGGTGTACAGGGCACGCACTCCCACACTCTCCCCTTCTTCGTCGCCGGATAGCTCAAGCTCGGAGGCCAGCTCGATGGAGCCCTCCTCGTCGATGACGGACGCGCCGTCGGTCCCTACCGACATCACGGAGCGTGCCGGGCTCGGCATGATCGTGTGCGAATCCTGCTCCCGTCACATGCAGTGCTCACCTCCTATCCGAGAGGTGCATGGCTGACATGCATGCGTCACTCCCAGACAGCTGGGAAGGCCCCGTGGTTCATGGCCGCGCATCGCTGGTGACAAAAACATTGCATACATCATGTTCGAACGGAGCCTTCCGGGGCTTGCGCATCCACGGTGCCCATGCAAGCCCTGAAAAAGCACTGCGGAAATCACCGAGATCCCTGCGGCGCTCTGGGCTGGGGCTGGGGCCGGCGACCGGTGGGGGCCAGGCACTCACGCGCAGCTCCCCGATGGAGTGGGAGTGCGCAGGGGAGTGCGCAGGGGGGTCCTCGAAGCTCTTGCTGTACTGCTCGAAGGACGCGGAGTACGCATCCCTCCCAGACTCGGCCACGGAGTCCACCAAGCTCACCCCTGCTGCATCCGATCGGGCCCCTGCCTCTGACTCCACCACGGAGTCCGCTGCACTGATGGCTCCGCGAGCGTCCACCACGCGCTCCCCTCCTTCCTCGTCCTCGTCCTCGTCCTCTTCCACGATGGAGTCCACTATGCTGTCGTCCAATTTGCTCGCCTCCTCCGCGATGGAGTCCACTATGCTCGCCTCCAGCTTCTCCGCCTCGCTCTTTGCCTCAGAGTCAGCGATGGACAAGGCAACGCTAGTTGCCAGCCGCACCGGTGAGTGCGGAGGCGTCTCCTCCACCACCGAGTTCAAAGCATCCTGGCCGAGCCCACGCCCCGGCCCCGCTCGGTGCTTCCCCAAGGGCCTGGCGTGCCGCTGGACTGGAGAGGCGTATGGGGGGGGGCATCATCCCTCAGCATGCGCCACCGACTCCCCCTTCCTTCATCCCTCAGCATGCGCCACCGACTCCCCCTTCCTTCATCCCTCAGCACGCCATGTATTGCCCCGCACGCTTGGGTACTGCCTGGCCGCACGCAATGCATGCCTGCTCCCTCGACGGAAGGGGCGCATGTGAGGCACCACCACCACCACCACCACCACCATCTCGCCTTAGAGGCGAGGACGCAGCAGACGAGGGGGGCTGACAAGGGATCGCCCTGAAGAAAGAGGGCGCGGGCGGATCACCTGAGTGACGCCGCCGCTCTTCGGCCCAGCCGCGGACAAAACCTCCGATGCAAAGGAATCGTCGGAGTACCTGCGCGGCCTCCCCAGGGCCTCCCCAGGGGCGTGTGAGCTGCGTCCTTCACCGCTTTTGTGTGAGCTGGATGCGCCCGGCACAACCCCGAGGGTGGGAGCCGAGCGCAACGCCGCCTTGTACTGACTCAGGGCGAAGCCGAGCGCAACGCCGCCTTGCACTGACTCAGGGCGGAGCCGAGCGCAATGCCGCCTTGCACTGACTCAGGGCGGAGCCGTGCACCGGCAGGCAGCGCCGATCACCTGACGGAGCCCGACGGCGTGCCGATCTCTTCCGGAGCTTCAAAGGACACGGACATGACGCCCGAGACGCTGCGAGATGCCTGCGTCCGCTTGCTCCCCCGTCCTCCACTCTTACATACGCATCCACATCAACCGCAATTTCCAGCGTCACCAGCCATATCGCTCTGGAAGGTGCAAGGATCTCCCGTGGCACGAGCGCGAGGCGCCGTGTTGTTGTGGTAAGTGTGTAGGTGCTGGGAGCCGGGACACTTTCATATGGCGCTGCCAGGGCCCATTCCCACTTGATGTTTTTGTTTGATTGCCCATCGCTCAACACTGGAGTTCTCGTTCATCGCCATCGAGGGGCAGGCGTGCGTGCATCAACGCGCTTGGTGCGGGGTGCCCTCCGGCGGCGTGCAGCGCTGTGGGCATCGCATCAAGCGCGTCGGATTTGCTCCGAAACCTCTGAATAGCTCCCAGCGATCGTTGGCCCGTCAATATCAATCATTCAATTCTAATCATGAATTCTGACAGAATGCACTCAGATCGAGCTCATCTCATGTTTCCCCAGAGGCGCGTTTCACAGCGCGGAGCGGGTCTAAAGTGAGCGCGTGTTTCCCGTGCACGAGTGAATGGACATGCGCCACGTCAGATGGCTGGCACACCCCGGAGGCCATGCGCCACATGGCACATTGAGCCCATATTTAGTGGGGCGGAATTGAATATCAACACTTATATATTGGATCCCCGATTGATAGAACATGTTTGTGGATCCGAGGATCAGTATTCATTGAAGATCAAGAAACCACATCCCAGACCGTCAGCTTCTGCAAAACTGACACTTCACAGGTTTGCCGCGTGTCAGCGAAGCTTTTGACACGAGGGTCAACGCTCCCTGGTTGGGTTGCTGCAGGGCTTGAAACGCGTGGCGAAGTGGGTGGAACGAATTGGAACTGGCTTTGCGTAGGGCCGCTTTTTCTCATGAGGATCCAACGCACACCAGATGCTGCTGTTCGCAGAGTCACGCAATCTCCCCTGCCGAGTTCTTTCAACTGGCCGTATGCAAGTACTAGATAGGGCTGCTTTGCATATACAACCCATCGATCTGGGTATTCTGATCACAGGTTGACGCCCGCCATCGGAACATTCTGCGCCCACACGAGCTTGATGCGCACTGTTATGCACGCACAGCTTCGGCTAGCAAGCTGCCATCATTGCGTGTCTAAACCCTCAGGTGATGGCACGCTTCGACATTTTGCCGCCCGCTCCGTGCCGCACGCACCGTGGGATGGACGCAAGGGAATCTGCGGTGCATGAAGCTGCGCGCGGCTCCGCAAGATGATCTGCGCTCATTTTAACTCTCCGTGATCAGAATTGCAAGATAACCGAGTTCATCGTTTCGAAGCGCGGGCGCACCTTGCCGGGTACCGGAGACTCGGAGATGATAGAGGGCACGTCATCGGCGGCCTCCTCTGCTTCGGCTCCCGCCTCGTCCTCCTCGACGATGCTGCCGATCTCGCCACTGGCGCTGGCGCCGTGCAGCAGCCCACTCTCTTCCACGCTGCCCGCCTTGGATTCCTCGGACCCATCGAAGCTGTCGGAGTAATTCACCGTCTCCGCCTCCGAGATCTCCCCACTGAGCGCTGCGGCGCGCTTGGGGGGAATCTCGGCAGGGGCGCGAGCCGGTGGCGCATCCATCTCCTGTCGCCGGAGCGCCCCAACCCTCGGGCAGGTGAGGCGCATGCAGCGCGCAGCCCCCCCCACAGAGAAGCAGGGGCAGGCAAGCATCTCCCCAGCCCTCGGGTAACATACGTCCACGGGCCTCACATACTGGCTGCGCCTGCATGTAAACTAGCATGGCGAAGCAGCCACTACAGCGCGCCATTGTACCATGATCTGTCCACAGCGGAAAGGGGAGGCTTGGACCCCTGAAGCCCCTCAGTTCAGCCAGTCGCTCATCAGCCCCGCCTCTATCTAGGGATGAGCTCGATGAACTGGCAGTTCCGCCTGCGGAGACGACCTCACGTCTGCCACGCACACAGATGGCGCAGACGCTTCGCAGTGCGCCTGGGGTTCTGAAGGCCTTTTGCGAGTGCCCACCTTCTGGCTCTGCGTGATGACGCCCTGTAACGCCTCCATCTCGCGCTTCAGCTGTTGCTCCCGCGCCGCCACCTGCGCGCTCCGTCACCACCCGCCACACCTCATGCCTAGGCCCTCTCCTCCGTTGCGAGCCGGATATGCTGCCATTTCGCTACAGCCGCACCCCCCTCTTCCCTGCGACACGATGCCTCCATATTCAATGCACCTGCAAGACACAGATGACGCGTACGCCCACCGAAGACGTTAAGACGCAGCCCCAGCGGAAAGATGCTGATGCCCTGTGCGCGCTCGAGCCAGTGGCATATATTGCGGCGTGGGCTGAAGTTGATCAACATGTGGAGCGAGCTCCCTGATTCAGAGCTGCGAGTTCAGCACATCTCACGGCGGCGGCCTATGCCGAGGCTCACGCGGAAACGGAGAAGCCCGGGCATGCTATTGGGCGCGCTCCTGGGCAGGCGCGGGACGCGGCGGCATTAGAATGGCAGGGCACGGCGACTTCCGCTGCTGGACGCGTTCAAGAGAGCGGGGGAGCAGAGCGCTGGTGCCACCTGCATGCGCCGCGCCTCCTTGCGCATCGTCTCCACCTGCTGCTCCAGCGCCTTCAGCTTCGCGGCTTCCTCCTCCTCCATCTCCGACAGGTGCAAGGGAACACCGCCCACCTTTGCGCGGCCGCTTTTGCTCGCCGCCTTTGGAGTCCCCGCGTCTGACACCTCGCTCACCACATCGCCCGAGCCCGACCCGGATGCCTCGCCCAAGTCCCCGGAGTCTGCGATCTCGCTGGCTACGCCGCTCACGCCACCGGAGCCGCCCATGTCGGACTCGGGGATGTCGGAATCGAACTCGGTATCGTAGTTCTCCTCCTCCTCGTCCTCCTCCACGATGGACTCGATCTCGCTGCTGTCTCCGCTGCTCCTCGCCATCTTCTTCGGCGTCTTCTTCGCAGCCTTTGGCGCCGCCGGCACCGCCCCGCCCTGCGCCTTGATCAACTTCTCCAGCTGCGCCGCCTCTTCCTTCAGCTTCTTCACCTGCGCAGCGCATGCTCCCCGCGCTCGGTCCTTCACTGCTTCCCCGCGGGCGTGGAACAAGGCGGACGAGGCTTTGGTTCCCCGGCTTCAGCATCATGCCCTCTCCACGCTATTCGACACACGGAGGGCGCAGCAGCACACTTGCCAATACACTGAACGGCATGCGATCCGCCGACAAAACCCAGCCCACCATCATCCCAGTGGAGTGAGAAGCATTCAGGAACAGGGCGAGGCCATGGCAAGACACCGTTCACTTTTAGGGTTTTTAGGGTTCCACATATACGCTCCGCTTTGATGTGCAATCATAGGAGATCTCCGGTGGCTGCAGGGGAGGTGGCATTGTTGCTGCCAGGGCGGAAGCTGCCAAGGTGGTTCGCATCCAAAGATAGGACACTGGAACCTGGAAACAATGGCGCACTTGCCGCCCTGCAGCCAAGGTCGAGGAGACGGAAGACGGCTGGCAGCAGGCGAGGTGCGGATGCGAGTGCAGAAGGAAGGGGTTGCAAGTAAGCTCCACAGGTGGAGCAGCCGCGGGTGGGACAAGCGCACCTGCGCCTCCTCCTGCTTCAACCCGTCCAACCGGCGTTGGCGCTCCGCCGCCTTCAGCGCCCCCTTGCGCTGCTCGAGCACGCGCTCCGCCTCCTCCCGCTCCTGCCGCAGCGCCGTCTCCTTCGCCTTCAGCTCCAGGTCCGCAGCCTCGTCCTCCTTGGACGCTCCCGCACTCTTATGCTTCACGGACACTGGGGTGTCCACATCCCCGCTGAAGTCCTCTGTGTAGTGCGGCTCGCTGTCGAAGTCCTCCGTGTACGCCTCAGGGGCCTCCGAGATCTCGCCGGAGGGCACGCCGTCTGTCACCACTTCGTCCTGCTTGCCCCACCATACCCGCACGCCATGCGCGGCGTGAGCGGAGCGCGCCGCTCCTTGAGAGGTTCTGGGAACCCTCCGGTCGAGCCTCGCTTCCTGCTTCGAGGGAATGCGTATCACTGCTCCCAGGACCGAGACTACATGGTCCGCCACGCCTAAGGTGCCCAAGGACTTCCCATTCCGAGCCTCCGCATGCGCAGGCTCTCTCAGAAGACAGAGCATCAAGTCGTATGCACTGCCCGGGCTCCACATCGCAGCCTCGACTGCAAGATTGGGACCTCGGCAACAGGATCTTCCCAATAACTGGCAGCCTCTCGTGATGACGACCATTTGGGGGTCAGCGAGGGCTAGGCGCCTTCCAGCGGTGGGCCCGGTTGCGGAAATGCGGTGGCGGGAGAGGCCTGTCATAACTGCATGCTGATCAACCGCGCGTGTCCAACACGTCATGGGCATGCGCAAATAGCATGGCGTGAGGGGGAGGGCGGGCGGCGCCGGACATACCTCTGCCTCCTCCGCAGACTCATCCACCTGGTCCACCACTGAGGCGGAGTGCGACAAGCGGGAGCCGGAAGCCCCCCCCTCCTCCTCAATGTCATCTGCAATGGACATAGATGACCGTGTCCCCTTGCCCTGCGGGAGGTCCTCCTCGTCGATGTCGTCGGCAATCGAGGACTTGGACTTCCTGGCTGCTGCGAAGTCCTCCTCCTCAACCGATCCTCCTCCGTCAATCTGCCCGCCCCCCATTCCCAAACTCCCCGCCCTTCACCCCATGGTACCGTCGGTCCTGACGAGCTCCAAAGACAGCAAACGGGCTGTAGAGATGTACTGGAGGTCTGTTACTCATGATGCGCACGGTTCGAGTGCTTGGCAGTTGCCGAGCTCAGCCCCGAGCCTATGACACCCTGCAGAACATCGCCAGAGATGGGCCGGCCTTTGGATTTTCAGGGCAGGCTTGGAAGCATCAATCCTTGGGCAGCCCTGCGGATGGGAGTTGAAGCCAAAGGGGACAAAAGAAAGGAATCCAACGGTGGAGCTCCGCGCAGCTGCGGGCAAGGCGCACCCCGGACACTGTGGCTACGGAGTCCCGCAAGAAGCTCGCCCCCATCTGCGAGTCCTCCGCTGCGATGTCGTCGGGGATGCTGCCAGAGTCTTCCTTGCCTGTACCGCAGCGCCTCCGACCGGCCCTGTGAGGACGCGCCTCCTAGCAGGGCGAGTGTACACTTCGTGGCCATATGGTCTGCGGTGATGTCCGCGTGTCCGGGGCTCACAGGGTTAGTGTTTACCTAAATACCTAAATACAGTAGACCGGGGTGTAGCCTTTGGCTCAGGGGGTTCGCAATCAATAAGCGTTTTCTCCCAGCACGCAGCAGCCGCGCTCACACGCTGTCACTCAGAGGCCCTAACGACGCGATGCGGGCAATCAGTGCAAACTAGCCGCGCAGGTAGATGCGCCATGCGGGGTGCACCACTGCCCGGAGTATCGAAGTCGCTGGCGTACTCAACCTCGGACATGATGCTTGCTGAGGTGCCCGCAGCGCAGCCCCCCGCCACACCCGCCACGTCAGCAAACGCTGGGTAATTCCACGTTAGAGCACCGTAGTTCCCAGCTTGCAGGGCGCGCGCACACCCTGCAGCTACCGCGGGGCACCTGCCGAACAAAGTACTCCAAGCATGGAGCAGGCACCGGGGGCGCTTCCCCAGTCAGCCGAGGCTTGATGCGCGATTGAAGAACCGTGACTTGGTGGCTCGGGCGCCGCGTGTACTGACGCCCTGGGCAGGGAGTCGTACCCGATTTCTGCAAACCCGGACCTCGAGGCTTCTTGCGCCCGAGGCTCACGGGAGTGACATCTGCCCAACACCGCCCCCCCGCACTTCAGCGCTCCTTACCTACCCTACGTAACAATATTGTTTAGGGTGTTGCAGTACGGGAGCGTCGGGGTTTTAAGAGCACAGAAGGTAGCAGGTTCTGCTGTAATTACTGCGGCGAACGCCGGAATGCTGCGGCGGAATGCTGCGGCAAACGCCGGAATGCTGCGGCGAACGCCGGAATGCTGCGGCGAACGCCGGAATGCTGCGGCGAACGCCGGAATGCTGCGGCGAACGCCGGAATGCTGTACATTGCGGGACAGCTGTGAGGACATGCCCATGGTTGTAAAGCATGGACATAGTTAAGCAGTATGGAAACGGTCATGGGCACGGCCACCAAGGGTACGGATGGTCACTGTGATCAAGATCGTGCCTATAATTTCCTGTGACGGCCGCGAGCATTTCCCAGGTCATAGCAGCAGTGAGATGGCCGGCACACCAGGTTGAGGGCTGAGAGCAGGAACATGCCAGCGGACGCACCTCCCGACGTATGCGGCGAGTGGGCAGCCGGGCTGCTGGAAGTTTCCCAGAACAGCTTCTGTTGCATGAACACCGCGTGGTTCTCGGTCACGCGCCTCTCCAGATCTGCTGCCTCCGCCTGAGGCCCCGCACACCCCTCAAGCACTGCCATCAGCCCCCACCCCCCCTCCTTGCGGGGACCTCCAGTCATGCATTCGCCAACACAACTGGCCAAACAGACCTCCCTCATGAGAGCCCAACCTGATGATTTCCTGTGCTAGGGATAACGGCATCTCCGGTGAATGAATCAGCGGGTCACGACTTTGCATCAGAGAAATGGAATGCGCCCCGTTGGTTGCTGCTGCAGGGAGATCCAACGGCAGAGAAATGGAATGCGCCCCGTTGGTTGCTGCTGCAGGGAGCTCCAACGGCAGAGAAATG
>LGRX02014354.1:0-18044 GCA_001247695.2 Cymbomonas tetramitiformis | reverse complement strand
GATGAAAGGAGTGATATATATATACGGGATATATATCGCTGAAACACAGGAAACACAGGTGGTGATCCGGTCGGTCTAAAAACTACATAAGATAAAATACTTAGGTGTTTTATCGAGTGCGGTGCGGAACGGTCGGAGCGGTGGCAGATGACAAAATGACAAGCACTCAGGGCGAGGGGTGAAACAAGGAGAAGCAGGCCCCCATACAGTGGGGGGGAAATCGGCTTCCCCGTGACACCACCTCACCCCGAAGGTGTGAGTGGTCATCCCGAAGCAGGCAACCCTAAATCCTAACCCGATGTCACTAGAATGTTTAGGCCCGAGGGGCCTTTCTCAACCCAACTAGAAGCACATCCGTGCATGGGGCGCTGTCTAAAATTCTAGCATCTAAGGGCAAGCATTTGCAAGTTGCGATGCGATTGTGGAATGGCGGCGGCGGAGTTCGCGAAAATAATTATTTGGATGTTTATCGAGTGCCACCCAGACGACGAATTAACCAATGCCTGTGCGGTGCCAAAGCCAATAAATCTGCTGGATCGTCTCTCCCATGTAAGCAAATAGTTGCATTTTTGGAAATGTCAAAATATTACATACCTGTATTCTAATAGTGCAAAAGTCTAACATTTCCATCACAAACATAATGCAATATCATAACTTTCTACCGGAATATCCAAGTACACTAGATATCAGAAAGTCCCGTACTCGTGTGGATAAACTGTGTAAGATAAATAAACCCTAAGCTAGATATACCCGGAACGATCTCGGACGGTCTCGGAGTCTAGCCTACCTGTGACACCGCGTGTGTCACAGTACGAACCTACAAATCAGTCAGCAGTCCAGTGTTGGTCCTAGGGATCTTTCATAGGGGCCTGACCGGGACTCCCAGTCAGGGCTGCCTATACAGATTTCAGCACACCACCCCAGCACCCAGCAGTGTGGGTGGTGACTGGCTAGGAGAGTCAGAAAATGTAAAGCTGTAAGTGTTGGGGCAGGAGCCAGGGTGACAAGGCCTAACTGCTAATCTAACTGTGCAATTCTGATACACAAATTAGAACCCTCTAGCTAGCACAAGAGCAGAAACTCACAGGCAATTAAGGTCCTGCTAAACTACTGAAAGGCTCTGTGTCAACAAGTCAAATTGAAGATTTCAAAGGTGTCAAAGTAAAACCATAAACCAGATTGAAGAAGTCTTTGAGGCCACAGGAGTTCTGCACACCACCATGTTGGTGTGCCTCCAGAGTGAGCAAGAAGTCAATCGACAGCACCAAAGTAGTCAGCGGTGGCCTCACGGAAGTCCATCCCATAATAGGAAGTAAAGTAGCCAGCACCGTAGTAGTGCTCCACATCCAGAGGTCCGCTCTCATGTAATGCCATACCGTAATAAAATGCCATGCCGAAGCCCAAATCCTCTTGAGCTAAATCCTGAAATGCTAGCAGGCTCAGAGTGTCAGGAGGCCCGGGCGGCTGAAGCGGCGGCACATCGTGAGCCAACAAGAAATCCTGAGCCGGGTGCATTGAATCAGCAAAATCATTCGTAGAGTAAAATGACGGAGCCTCCCAATCGAGATCACCACCAGGCGAAGGCACCTCCGTAGCCGGTGCACATGCCGACACAGCAGAAGCTGTGGATGCCGAAACAGCTACACCTGCAAAAGAAATGCACAAGAGAGAAAGCATGGCGAGAGCGCCGATTGCCGGCGTGCCAAAGCCGAAAGGCGGCACACCGCACCCGATAGCACCGGCCGGAGCTCGCGGCTTCACCGCGAAAGTACCGTCGGCGAAATCCTCGTAGTCGTCCGTGTCATAGCCTGTCAGGTCAGACGGGTGGACGGCGGCGTGATTCACCGTCTGCACGAAGCCTCCGAACTCACCGCACGTCGCCTCCGTGGTGGTTACCCGCGCCGATTGAGTTGGCGCGGGCTGTACATCCTTCACCTGCGAAACAGGCATAGCAGGGGCCGGCACGGCGGACGCCGATGCCGCCGCACCACCTGCCGGAACCTGCCCCTCCGGTGTGATCCCCGCCGCAGCGGCAGGGCCACACACCAGAGCCGACGCATGCTCCTCAACCGCACTCCCAGGAACAAAGGATGCGTGAGTGTAATGCACCTTTTCTTGGGCGGCCTGAACCTCAGTGGTGAGGGCATCAAGCCGCCGCAAGATGTCCTCGTCGTCCGCGCCGTCGGCCGCAGGCTGCACGCTGAAGCCGTAGGCCGACACATCGATGCCGCCAATCCCGCCCGCGGAAAGCACAGCGGGAGGACCGTAAGCCGACGCCGCACGGGCAAAGGCCTCCGGACCATCATCCGCAGCCTCCTGGAAGACCTGCACAAGTGCCAGAGTGTGTAGACCCTCCGCATCCTCCTCCTCAATAGGAATGCAGAAGGCCGCTGCTGTGGCCGACGAATGCTGGCGCCCACCAAGAGGGCAGTCGCGGTACGCGTGATAGGCGTCCCCTTTGCCCGCCTTGCGGCAACGGTGGCAAAGGGGCTTCGCCTTCATGTTGTCCCTGTCGAATCCCACAGGCGGTGCCGCGTGCACACCCACCCGATGGCCTCGCGGATGTTGCTTACCGCGCGGCTGTGGCTGCTGATGTCGCTGGACCGCACCCGCACGATTGCCTCGCACGAGCGCCTTCAAGGCGGCGATCTCGTCGAGAAAAACCGCGTACTCAGACGACGTGATAAGCGCGGAGGGATTACCGCCCGCCCCCAGCGTCTGCTTCTCACGCACTGCCACCCCATCGTCCGACTGCGCCCAGGCCTGAAAGATAGCCACGACGAGCGCCTGGAGCGAGCGGAGAGTCACACCGCCGAGGTCACCCGCAAGCGGGTACCGCACCTTCACCGCCGCGTAGAAGATCGGGTCGAGGCGGTTGTAGAGCGACAGCTTGCGGGTCTCGTCGGTGGGCTACCAGTCAGGAGCGCGGTTATCCCGCACCAGACGTTGCTCACGAGCCAAGATGGGCTGCGGGTCAACGCCTGCGGGATAACGTAGAGCTGCGTGCGCCTGCTGGTGGCTCTCACGTAGCGCGGCCGGCACGCTCCCCTTGATAATGTCGATAAGGGCGCGACGTCCATCTCGGTCAGCCGAAGAGTCCGTACCGCGAAGCCAGGTGTCCGCCACGGAGTTGCGCTCCACGACGAGGGCCAACACGTCGTAGAGAAGTCAATTAACCTTCTCGATAACCAGAGAGGTGGGGTCGTCGAGGTCAAAGGGAGCCAAATCCAGCCCAGCGGACTGAAACTCGGTACGAAGCTGCACCACCAGCTCGGAGAGGCGGTCCGCGTCGTCAATACCACGATAATGATGTTTCTTGGAACCAAGGATATCCTCGCGGATACCCTTGGCCCAAGCCCGATGAAATCTCCCCTTGTAGACCACGTCAACCGCGGCATGCTTGTCAACAAGGTGCTTCCGCAACGCGACAGCGGCGTCGGAGTTGCTGGAAGCAGCAGGGGGCACCACAGGCGGGGTGCTAGCGGTTGGGGTGTCCCGAACCGCATCTATAAGCCGTATCGAGGCGTCCAAATCGGAATCCTTCAATAGGCGCTTGCGAGCTCGTGTAGATGTCGCCATACTTCTGAAAGCCAGAGAAAAGATGATGCGCGGCTGCACGTTTGGGTGTTGTGGCGGAAATGGAGGGTAGGCGTAACGGCGGAACGTGCGGAGAGGCGAAACAAGCGTGGGGCACTTGCAAATGTCGTCGTGGTCAAAGGTGTCCGGAGCACCAGCCCAAAGTACGTAAACCAGCGGGATCAGGGCAGGTAAGATAACGTAAATGAACATTGCCAAAACCGAGCAATAGCAACGCGCGGTGCCCATGACTCGCAGCCGCAAAAAAGATGTCTACCGTAAAGCCATGTCCCAAATCCTAGTCGCACCCAAACGCACAAGTGCGCACCACCTCTTCAAGCGGCTGCTTAGCCAATCATGGCCAAGATAGCAAGTGGAATGAAAACGTGGATGGGGCCACGACCTACCGGAATATCCAAGTACACCAGATATCAGAAAGTCCCGTACTCGTGTGGATAAACTGTGTAAGATAAATAAACCCTAAGCTAGATATACCCGGAACGGTCTCGGACGGTCTCGGAGTCTAGCCTACCTGTGACACCGCGTGTGTCACAGTACGAACCTACAGATTAGTCAGCAGTCCAGTGTTGGTCCTAGGGATCTGTCATAGGGGCCTGACCGGGACTCCCAGTCAGGGCTGCCTATACAGATTTCAGCACTTTCCACACCTAACACGATACTTCCACCTTTCCCGTTTTCTTGCCGCACGCGTGACTCGCGTGGCTACTTTGAAGAGTCAAAAACCAGATTTTTCGAAATTCCTTCAAGGACTATTCAAATTAACCCTCATATTTGTCATTCAGAACCCCAAAAACCAATTTGGCATACACTTTAATGCTTTCTCATTTTTTCCTCATTCGCGCCCGCGTGTCTCATTTTGCGATATGGTCGTTATATTCCCGGAATTACTCATGCATGGGAACTATGAGCACAAATGTGCCGGTGGTCGGTCAATATATTCATCAGCAACGAATTTTTTTTACAAAATGCTGCTTAAGTATGGGACAACATTGAAAATGTGAATCTTTTCTATGTTTCTTTCTCGCAAAGGTGCTATGCGGATGGCCTATTGCAATCGGGGAATGCTATGGGGTGAAACATACGGTCATTACACATTAAACGTCATGAAAATATACTTTCTGGGCACCTCCGTATTGTTGCCTGCCATATACCATTTCAGCCCAACCCGCCAGAACCTTGTGGCACCAATTGCGACCCGTATGCTCATGCAAGCGACCCAAATTAAGGTTTCCACACATAGAACCAACATAGATAAATATTGCCTAGCACGGGTTCCGTCCGATACCTCGAATTATCAAGGAGATTTGAGCCCTCAAAAATCGCTCTTAGGTATTGTTAACCCGCCCCGATTTAGTTAGTATAATAGGCATATGACATCTTGCCCCACTTTTGGTATTCATCAGCGTTTGTTTTTAAGGCTTCCTTTTCTGAGCATTTCTTGGATCTGCATTGAAACGCAAACGCCGGGAAATTGCAGATTGGACTACGCACGCATGATACGTAGATATTACGTAACTCGTCCTTGAGTTCGTTGGTGTGCTCTGCATGACAATACCTTTGCTGCTGCACATTGGCTTTCGGCCCTTGGCTTGGCAGCGATGCCCCCGTTTACTGGCCTGTGATATTAGCCATTTTATCAATCGCCTCTTTTGAACTTTAACCGGTTGCTGTTTCATTCATTGGCCATCATAGCTTCAACCACTATTTTCTTTGGGCCGTTGTAACACTGCCATTTTTAAAGAGGCAGGGCGTGCGTTCGCCACCGGCGCGCTTCGGGATTAAACCCGACCCTGCCGTCGCAAGGTGCGTGCATACTGCTCTCTGTCTTTTGTGCGATCGATATATCTCTCGAGGGGAATTCTTATAGCCAATTTTACAAACTGACTGTGTGCGCCTTTCTTGTTAATGCCAGCGCAGGTGACCCGCGGTCGACACAATACATTAAAGAGCGTAAGCACGACGTCCGTGTAAGCCCGTGGCCATGGTATGTTTTAAACCAAGGTGCGGGTTTTAACACTTTCTCTAATGCATAATAAAACGGCTTTCATCAACTCCTTGCGTACAGGTGTGGTTCATGAGTGCGATATCTGTGACGGGTTGTTCACACTCTGCTAGGATCGGCGTAGTGTGAAGTCGGCACAGCTATTAGTTCCCCTGCCTATGCGTATTTCCTATGTGCATGAAATTAGTGTTATCAGGCTTGTCGTTTTTGGACGTTCAGTTTCGTTTCCTGTTCAGATTGCATAGTGGGCCAACGGCTGTGCAGTTTAGGTAAGGGCTGCTGGTGTGTAGATGCCGGGGCAGAATGGCCGACGTTGTTATGGCTTGTGAAGGGCCGATATGTGCAGGAGGCGTGGACAGGGTAACGACGTCCAAAGTGGATCTTGCCAGGTTCTGCCAAGAGAAGTTCCAGGTGCGATCCTTAATTTAAGCTGAGAGCATCAAGCATATCGTTAGGCTCGTGGGATGAGCTGTGCAGCAGCCGTGGCCGGCGAACGGTCTGCCCGATCTCGAGCTCACGGTGGGATGGCGTACTGCCATTCACCGCATTGTGCCCAGGAGACCACGGTGCATTGTCCTTGTCATCCTTTCCGTTCATTGTGCCCCAGGAGGCAGAGTGCGCTACCCGTGCCATTTACTGCATTGTCCCCACAGAGTACGCACGTCTGCCTCTGCCCTTGGCAGCATTATGCGCAGGGCGTGTGCACTGACTTTGCCATTCACTGCGTTGTGCCTATGGGGTGCGCTTCCACTGTGTTTAACCCCTATGGAGCGGATGGAACCTTTTGCGAAAAACATATATTTTACAAATGCACTGTGTTCGTGGTATATGGTATCATGTTAGGTGCACGAGATTCGAGATATGTTCCACAACCCATAGACGGTCATGTTGAGCTGTTGCATGCATGCGCACATGATATATACAACGATATATCGACAATATACAAGCAAAAAACATGCCGTTCCAGGAACCAAATTTGTGAAATTTGAGTTCTCGCAACCGCATAATCGAGTAATAAGTCATCCCATGATCATAAAATAATCTCCTTTATTCATGTTTTGGAATATAGGTAATGATATTTTTGGCCAAACGCGTCGATATATCGAAATATTCAAGCAAGTAGGCGAAAAAAACACCAAAAAACAAGAAAAAAACATTAGTTTTACAATGTTTTCCATACTTAAGGCGTAAATGGAGTGTTTTTAGCAATAAATGAATATCGGGGACGTATATATGGCCCGTATGAAGTGCATGGTGTTGTGATATGATACAAACCATTGAACCGGCATACCCATGTCGATGTATGCCACCAACACCGCGATTTCTCACACTTTAGGATAGATTTTACACATATTACATCCCATGACTCGAGCAACTTTGGGGATTCGCTCACAACGAAATGCCCCGTGCGTAAGGTATATATAATAGGAATATGTGCAAAATACATTCTTGAGCATTAATGATACCTATCGTGGTGGGCGTGCGAAGCTTGGATGTTTGATTGCAACGAGTCTTGTCAGTTCGAGCTGTGGATGTACTATGATCTGAGTGGTCAAAGTGTTCGTATACGGTACAAACCGCTCCATAGGGGTTAACCGCATTGTGTCCAGGGGGGCAGAGTGTATTGCCTCTGCCATTCATTGCATTGTGCTCAAGGGGTAAGTGCGCACTGACAACATTCCGTTCACTTGCAGGCTACTCAAGCACCAACATCAGCGACATCTCTCTCCACTGCAACCCCGACGATGGCTATCGCGAAAGTACTGACTGCATTTCACATAGTTGTTCATGCTTCTCCCATGCATGTGCATAGACTATTGATTTCCCTCTAGTTTTCCAAACTACCTTTCCGCATAGCCTTCTTCCGTGCTCAATGACACAGCTCTAAAGTAATTATATTTTCTATATGTAATTGCATCGTCCCTGCCTGACGTAGCCACACGCGTCTGTGCTAATAAAGGCGCATTTGTGCTAAAGGTGCTTTCGTGCTACAGCATGTGTATATGTATATATGCTGTAGCACGGCTGCGCGTGCGAGAAATTGGCATGGCATTTTGCATCCGACGAAACGGGGGGCTCCTCAGCTCCCCCGAACGTTTCCGTCCGTCACAGATCTAATATAAATTAGAGTTTCAACGCTCGCGATCTTTTTGTACATCGAAAAATGAAATGGCATCTGGGAATGGCATGGCATTGACATCATCCCACATCCCAAGTTCCGAGTGATGTGTCACCGCTCACCGGCCTCTGCGATGCGATGCCCGTGCCGATGCCGATGTCGCTGCCGCTGCCGCTGCCGATCGCCAGCGCCATCGCATGACGTCTGCGACTCTTCCCGTCTCCTTCGCTTGGAAAACCGAAGCATCATCAATCATTGGATTGCCATCCGATCGACATGAACGGTAATTCAACAGTCGCTCGTATCTTTGTCGGCCCTCCGTCCGCGTCCGCTCGCCTCGACCCCCGCCCGACCCGCGCTCGACTGGCGCACTCGCAAGCCACCATACCATGCCATCGTATGGCTACCATCCGATCACATGCTATAAACCGTAAATAGAGGGCAGAACGGCAGATCGATAGAATACTGAGAATCGAGATTCGAGAATGACGATCGAGAAAATGAAAGGGCGAATTGAGCAGCGAAAGCGAAGGAGCTGAACAGTCCTTCGCTTCCCATTTTTCGCGAGGCCAAACGAAAGACTGTAAACTCTCGACAAACATTCACTCTCTCCAGAACGTTTCTCAGCGATGCAGCAGCTTGCCCGGTGCATTTTTTTGTTTGTGTTGCTGGATGACTGACTCTTGTTTTGAAATTGAAATGCACTGAGCTAATAAGTTTCCCAACTGTGATACCCAGCTTTCTGTGCAAGTGGGAATTGCCGTTTGACATCTTGCCCCACTTTTGGTATTCATCAGCGTTTGTTTTTAAGGCTTCCTTTTCTGAGCATTTCTTGGATCTGCATTGAAACGCAAACGCCGGGAAATTGCAGATTGGACTACGCACGCATGATACGTAGATATTACGTAACTCGTCCTTGAGTTCGTTGGTGTGCTCTGCATGACAATACCTTTGCTGCTGCACATTGGCTTTCGGCCCTTGGCTTGGCAGCGATGCCCCCGTTTACTGGCCTGTGATATTAGCCATTTTATCAATCGCCTCTTTTGAACTTTAACCGGTTGCTGTTTCATTCATTGGCCATCATAGCTTCAACCACTATTTTCTTTGGGCCGTTGTAACACTGCCATTTTTAAAGAGGCAGGGCGTGCGTTCGCCACCGGCGCGCTTCGGGATTAAACCCGACCCTGCCGTCGCAAGGTGCGTGCATACTGCTCTCTGTCTTTTGTGCGATCGATATATCTCCCAAGGGGAATTCTTATAGCCAATTTTACAAACTGACTGTGTGCGCCTTTCTTGCTAATGCCAGCGCAGGTGACCTGCGGTCGACACAATACATTAAAGAGCGTAAGCACGACGTCCGTGTAAGCCCGTGGCCATGGTATGTTTTAAACCAAGGTGCGGGTTTTAACACTTTCTCTAATGCATAATAAAACGGCTTTCATCAACTCCTTGCGTACAGGTGTGGTTCATGAGTGCGATATCTGTGATGGGTTGTTCACACTCTGCTAGGATCGGCGTAGTGTGAAGTCGGCACAGCTATTAGTTCCCCTGCCTATGCGTATTTCCTATGTGCATGAAATTAGTGTTATCAGGCTTGTCGTTTTTGGACGTTCAGTTTCGTTTCCTGTTCAGATTGCATAGTGGGCCAACGGCTGTGCAGTTTAGGTAAGGGCTGCTGGTGTGTAGATGCCGGGGCAGAATGGCCGACGTTGTTATGGCTTGTGAAGGGCCGATATGTGCAGGAGGCGTGGACAGGGTAACGACGTCCAAAGTGGATCTTGCCAGGTTCTGCCAAGAGAAGTTCCAGGTGCGATCCTTAATTTAAGCTGAGAGCATCAAGCATATCGTTAGGCTCGTGGGATGAGCTGTGCAGCAGCCGTGGCCGGCGAACGGTCTGCCCGATCTCGAGCTCACGGTGGGATGGCGTACTGCCATTCACCGCATTGTGCCCAGGAGACCACGGTGCATTGTCCTTGTCATCCTTTCCGTTCATTGTGCCCCAGGAGGCAGAGTGCGCTACCCGTGCCATTTACTGCATTGTCCCCACAGAGTACGCACGTCTGCCTCTGCCCTTGGCAGCATTATGCGCAGGGCGTGTGCACTGACTTTGCCATTCACTGCGTTGTGCCTATGGGGTGCGCTTCCACTGTGTTTAACCCCTATGGAGCGGATGGAACCTTTTGCGAAAAACATATATCTTACAAATGCACTGTTCGTGGTATATGGTATCATGTTAGGTGCACGAGATTCGAGATATGTTCCACAACCCATAGACGGTCATGTTGAGCTGTTGCATGCATGCGCACATGATATATACAACGATATATCGACAATATACAAGCAAAAAACATGCCGTTCCAGGAACCAAATTTGTGAAATTTGAGTTCTCGCAACCGCATAATCGAGTAATAAGTCATCCCATGATCATAAAATAATCTCCTTTATTCATGTTTTGGAATATAGGTAATGATATTTTTGGCCAAACGCGTCGATATATCGAAATATTCAAGCAAGTAGGCGAAAAAAACACCAAAAAACAAGAAAAAAACATTAGTTTTACAATGTTTTCCATACTTAAGGCGTAAATGGAGTGTTTTTAGCAATAAATGAATATCGGGGACGTATATATGGCCCGTATGAAGTGCATGGTGTTGTGATATGATACAAACCATTGAACCGGCATACCCATGTCGATGTATGCCACCAACACCGCGATTTCTCACACTTTAGGATAGATTTTACACATATTACATCCCATGACTCGAGCAACTTTGGGGATTCGCTCACAACGAAATGCCCCGTGCGTAAGGTATATATAATAGGAATATGTGCAAAATACATTCTTGAGCATTAATGATACCTATCGTGGTGGGCGTGCGAAGCTTGGATGTTTGATTGCAACGAGTCTTGTCAGTTCGAGCTGTGGATGTACTATGATCTGAGTGGTCAAAGTGTTCGTATACGGTACAAACCGCTCCATAGGGGTTAACCGCATTGTGTCCAGGGGGGCAGAGTGTATTGCCTCTGCCATTCATTGCATTGTGCTCAAGGGGTAAGTCAAGGTAAGGTTTGCGCGGAGTCCAAAAATGCAAAAAGTTTTCAAAAATCTTTTATTTGATAAATAGGTTGCCCAGAGCACCCTGTACATATTGCGCACTTCAGGTATCAAATTGATCACGTTAATGAAAAGTTTTGGTCGATACCGCTCGGTCACCCCCCATACTTAACCATACTTAAGCGCAAACTTAAATCGCTCGTATCTCAAAATCTAGATTTTGAAAAGTTTTTGCATTTTTGGACTCCGCGCAAACCTTACCTTGAAGTGCGCACTGACAACACCCCGTTCACTTGCAGGCTACTCAAGCACCAACATCAGCGACATCTCTCTCCACTGCAACCCCGACGATGGCTATCGCGAAAGTACTGACTGTATTTCACATAGTTGTTCATGCTTCTCCCATGCATGTGCATAGACTATTGATTTCCCTCTAGTTTTCCAAACTACCTTTCCGCATAGCCTTCTTCCGTGCTCAATGACACAGCTCTAAAGTAATTATATTTTCTATATGTAATTGCATCGTCCCTGCCTGACGTAGCCACACGCGTCTGTGCTAATAAAGGCGCATTTGTGCTAAAGGTGCTTTCGTGCTACAGCATGTGTATATGTATATATGCTGTAGCACGGCTGCGCGTGCGAGAAATTGGCATGGCATTTTGCATCCGACGAAACGGGGGGCTCCTCAGCTCCCCCGAACGTTTCCGTCCGTCACAGATCTAATATAAATTAGAGTTTCAACGCTCGCGATCTTTTTGTACATCGAAAAATGAAATGGCATCTGGGAATGGCATGGCATTGACATCATCCCACATCCCAAGTTCCGAGTGATGTGTCACCGCTCACCGGCCTCTGCGATGCGATGCCCGTGCCGATGCCGATGTCGCTGCCGCTGCCGCTGCCGATCGCCAGCGCCATCGCATGACGTCTGCGACTCTTCCCGTCTCCTTCGCTTGGAAAACCGAAGCATCATCAATCATTGGATTGCCATCCGATCGACATGAACGGTAATTCAACAGTCGCTCGTATCTTTGTCGGCCCTCCGTCCGCGTCCGCTCGCCTCGACCCCCGCCCGACCCGCGCTCGACTGGCGCACTCGCAAGCCACCATACCATGCCATCGTATGGCTACCATCCGATCACATGCTATAAACCGTAAATAGAGGGCAGAACGGCAGATCGATAGAATACTGAGAATCGAGATTCGAGAATGACGATCGAGAAAATGAAAGGGCGAATTGAGCAGCGAAAGCGAAGGAGCTGAACAGTCCTTCGCTTCCCATTTTTCGCGAGGCCAAACGAAAGACTGTAAACTCTCGACAAACATTCACTCTCTCCAGAACGTTTCTCAGCGATGCAGCAGCTTGCCCGGTGCATTTTTTTGTTTGTGTTGCTGGATGACTGACTCTTGTTTTGAAATTGAAATGCACTGAGCTAATAAGTTTCCCAACTGTGATACCCAGCTTTCTGTGCAAGTGGGAATTGCCGTTTGACATCTTGCCCCACTTTTGGTATTCATCAGCGTTTGTTTTTAAGGCTTCCTTTTCTGAGCATTTCTTGGATCTGCATTGAAACGCAAACGCCGGGAAATTGCAGATTGGACTACGCACGCATGATACGTAGATATTACGTAACTCGTCCTTGAGTTCGTTGGTGTGCTCTGCATGACAATACCTTTGCTGCTGCACATTGGCTTTCGGCCCTTGGCTTGGCAGCGATGCCCCCGTTTACTGGCCTGTGATATTAGCCATTTTATCAATCGCCTCTTTTGAACTTTAACCGGTTGCTGTTTCATTCATTGGCCATCATAGCTTCAACCACTATTTTCTTTGGGCCGTTGTAACACTGCCATTTTTAAAGAGGCAGGGCGTGCGTTCGCCACCGGCGCGCTTCGGGATTAAACCCGACCCTGCCGTCGCAAGGTGCGTGCATACTGCTCTCTGTCTTTTGTGCGATCGATATATCTCTCGAGGGGAATTCTTATAGCCAATTTTACAAACTGACTGTGTGCGCCTTTCTTGTTAATGCCAGCGCAGGTGACCCGCGGTCGACACAATACATTAAAGAGCGTAAGCACGACGTCCGTGTAAGCCCGTGGCCATGGTATGTTTTAAACCAAGGTGCGGGTTTTAACACTTTCTCTAATGCATAATAAAACGGCTTTCATCAACTCCTTGCGTACAGGTGTGGTTCATGAGTGCGATATCTGTGACGGGTTGTTCACACTCTGCTAGGATCGGCGTAGTGTGAAGTCGGCACAGCTATTAGTTCCCCTGCCTATGCGTATTTCCTATGTGCATGAAATTAGTGTTATCAGGCTTGTCGTTTTTGGACGTTCAGTTTCGTTTCCTGTTCAGATTGCATAGTGGGCCAACGGCTGTGCAGTTTAGGTAAGGGCTGCTGGTGTGTAGATGCCGGGGCAGAATGGCCGACGTTGTTATGGCTTGTGAAGGGCCGATATGTGCAGGAGGCGGGGACAGGGTAACGACGTCCAAAGTGGATCTTGCCAGGTTCTGCCAAGAGAAGTTCCAGGTGCGATCCTTAATTTAAGATGAGAGCATCAAGCATATCGTTAGGCTCGTGGGATGAGCTGTGCAGCAGCCGTGGCCGGCGAACGGTCTGCCCGATCTCGAGCTCACGGTGGGATGGCGTACTGCCATTCACCGCATTGTGCCCAGGAGACCACGGTGCATTGTCCTTGTCATCCTTTCCGTTCATTGTGCCCCAGGAGGCAGAGTGCGCTACCCGTGCCATTTACTGCATTGTCCCCACAGAGTACACACGTCTGCCTCTGCCCTTGGCAGCATTATGCGCAGGGCGTGTGCACTGACTTTGCCATTCGCCGCGTTGTGCCTATGGGGTGCGCTTCTACTGTGTTTAACCGCATTGTGTCCAGGGGGGCAGAGTGTATTGCCTCTGCCATTCATTGCATTGTGCTCAAGGGGTAAGTGCGCACTGACAACACCCCGTTCACTTGCAGGCTACTCAAGCACCAACATCAGCGACACCTCTATCCACTGATGACAATCGCAAAAGCACATAGTATTTCACATAATTGTTCATGCTTCTCCCATGTGCATAGACTATTGATTTCCCTCTAGTTTTCCAAACTACCTTTCCGCATAGCCTTCTTCCGTGCTCAATGACATAGCTCTAAAGTAAATATGTTTTTTATATGTAATTGCATCATCCCTGCCTGACGTACCCACACGCATCTGTGCTAAAGGCGCATCTGTGCTAAAGGTTCATCTGTGCTAAAGGCGCTTTCGTGCTACAGCATATATATATATTGTAGCCTGGATGCATATTTCGTTTTTGTTGCGTTTTAGTGCATCGCACGATCCAACCAAGGGGCGTCTAAGATCAAACAGACATTTGGGGCCGTCACAAATAAAAATATTTACTCGTTTCAACGCTCCATCGTGCCATGCCGTGTCGATGCCTCATACCTGGATACCTGATACCACATGCCTCTCGCTCTCTCTCGTCTGCGCTCGCGCTCTGGATCTTGGACATGCATCGGTATGTCATGCATGGCATGTCATGCCATGTCAATTCGAATCCAATCGGACGTAGAATACTATGCGACTCGATATATATTATCTTGATTGCGGACGTAGATTTATATACTACCCGATTAATCTAACGCATTTACCCGCAAAACTGTCTCATTGCAAGCGAAAATCGACTCTTCGTTTCTCAAGACATGTTTCTCACTCTCACAATCTGAATTCCTGCCCGTTCGTTCCCCTGTTGCAAAATTTGAAAGCTTTTCGTCGTTTGTCAACGACATAATTGCTAGTAAGTATTATCAATTTCATATTCAAATTCGACTACTATGATAGCAGACGCTCGCCTCAAAGCTAAAGGCAATAACAGAATCTTGTCCCGTATCGCTCCAATTTCGACTCTTCTTAAAAGAAAAAAGAAGTGCCTGAAATCTATTTACCTTGAAGGTGTTCGACTGGACAGGCTGCATCCTCATCTTAACGGAAGCTATTTTCAACTTGCGAAAACGTTAATTCGCTTAAAGAATCAAGGGGGGGCGTCTATCCAAATATCATATTTACGCTTGTATGCCTCCGAGGGAAAAGCTGAAGCCACTGGACTGGCAAAAACCTGTTCTTAGCTTCTTTCCACCAAACGCAATTGGGGAGTTTGGGAGTTTTGGGAGTTGGGGAGTTTTACAATGGGAGGCCCTTAAAAAAATGAAAATTTTACCGAATCTATAGGGTTTAAGATTTTCCCGAGTTCAATGTAATTTTATTTAATTTTCCGGTTGTTTTAGGGTTTAAGAAATATTCCTAAATTTTACCAAAGAAAATGATCTTTTTCAGCCTGAATTAAGGAAGATTTTTGGGGATTTTTGTGTTACGAAAACATAAATTTCCAATTGAACTTGTACAAAATTTGCCGCATATTTGAGCTTCAAAAGAATTTCCGAGAATCGATAGCAAAATGATACCTTTTACGCCTGATTTCATGAAATGTATTTTTTGGGGTTCATCCATGAACCCCAACGATTTTTTTATGTTTTTTTTTATGAATTTCATGCCTTTTGGGAGTTTCGAAAATTTTCGGAATTTTGGTTAAAAAAAACCTTAATTTTTTAAGAAGCGGCTTTGAAGGCGAGAGTGCAAAATTCGGGCAACTAGTCATGATTTTAAATTTTTTGAATATAATCGTGAGAAGAAGAAAAGTTGAAGCTCTTAAGAAACCGCTTTGAAGGCGATAATGCAAAATTCGGGGGGAGGGGGGGATATGCAATTGTGAATTTTTTATTTTGAATATAATCGTGAGAAGAAGAAAAGCTGAACCTCTTAAGAAGCCGCTTTGAAGGTGAGAGTGCGGACTTAGCAGACTTAGAAGCTTCGGGAAGCGCTTCAAAGATCCTCTCAAAGCTCTTTGTTAAGGTTTCGCAGAGTTTGCTTTAAATGCAATTGCGAGTTGCAAAGACTTTTGAAGCAAAGATCTTTGAAGCAAAGATCTTTGAAGCAAAGATCTTTGAAGCAAAGATCTTTGAAGCAAAGATCTTTGAAGCAAAGATCTTTGAAGCAAAGATCTTTGCGCAAAGACTTTTCAAACATATTTAACAAGCAGATTTTAAAGCTTGCGCACAGAGGTTTGTAACGCTCTTTAGACTTTGCGGTGTCGCAAAGTTTGCTTAAGCAATCCAGAGTTGGTGGTTCATGTTTGCGAAAAGATCTTTGAAGCAAAGATCTTTGCGCAAAGACTTTCTCAAACATCTTTAGCAAGCAGAATATTTAAAAGCTTGCGCAAAGATAACTGTAAAGCTCTTTAGACTTTGCGGTGTCGCAAAGTTCAATACTTTAAAAGCAAATAAGAGTTGGTGGATGCTTGAAGCGCAAAGATCTTTAAAGCAAAGATCTTTGCGTAAAGACATTCTCAAACATTTTCACCAAGCAGATTTAAAAGCTTGCGCAAAGATATTATTAAAGGTAAAGCTCTTTTTGACTTTGCGGTGTCGTATAGTTTGTGTAGGAGGCAGTACTAAACCCTCTACTTAACAGTCACTGTGAAACTACTTGTGGATAAGATATAGTGCAAGGTTCTATATTATGCTCTATATCTTATTTAATGCTAACCAAACTATGCTGGTTCTTAGGATCTATGTCTAGACTCAATGCATATTACTTGCATATAAGAATTAGGATTACATCTTTTGCCATGTCGGCTGTATTTACTCTTGGAAACTCAACTGTTTCTTTGGCCTTGGCCATTACTTATTCACTCAACTCCCTGAGTTAATCCTAGTCAGCATGGCCAAGTCTCATCAACCTATCAGATGCTTCTACTACAGTATCATGCAGTATGAGGTGTCAGTGCTTCACTATGACACCTTATTACACCGTACACTAGTACTGTGTACTCCCACTAAGGGGGTCTCTTCCTCAACAGGGGTCTCGGGCGCTAATATCGTAAGGCGCGTATGGCACTGCTAGCATGTATGACACCGTTGAGTCATCTGCGCATGACACAATATGTTGTCCTAGCACAACTCCCCCCCCCTTCACGTGGGAAGCGTCCTCGCGAACATATACGTTACTACTTTGCTCATCGCGTTTGCTCGTCTGATTAGCTTGAGGGCTCCACTAAGGTCACATTGTTGGCGCTCCTCACAGCGGCACACTACTCATATCAAGGCAGCTTTCGGTCTTCAATTTCCCGCCATCATGATGGTCATAACACTCGCATCGGCTACCAAGGCAGTCGATAATACGGAACAAAAATCTTTGCAAGTAGGGGACCTCGGTCAAGAGGTCACATATGCTCGTCGTGCAGGCGCACAAACCCAGTTCTCCGTCTACTACGCGTCGTCCGCTTCAACCGTATGCCATAGGTTCACCAGGTCCTCAATTCGCGTGCGTCCAAGAGCGCCCCTCGCCAGCGGCTGGGCCACGTCCTCACCATCAAAGAAATGGCTAGCGTGGCGGTGCGTCACGCGGCCCGAGACAGCGGCCATCTATCCGGCTGCCTCGTGGCGGTGCGCTCGGCGCGCTCGCGGTGGTCATCGTGCGCCACCCGCGGCGCGCTCTCTTCCCCCCCCAAAAGAAAAGCGGTCCACGCCTGGACGCTTTCTCATGGCGCCCGTGGGGAAGGGCGCGGGCGAGCACCTCTCGTGCTCACCCTATAGCGACACGAGCACAAGGGCGGCGCCCCTTGTCTGCGTGTGGCGAGGCGTCCCATCGCCGGGCGCCATCTCGCCCGGAGCGTCGGCCACACAGGCCGCAACAGCGACCCTCACGTGGGTGTTGCGCTCCGCGCTCGTCGCCGGGGCACGCGTGTGCGGTGTGACGCTCCCAGGCCCGCTCATCTCCTCTCCGAAGAGCCTCAATTGCGCCCGGTCGCCGTGCACACGCTGCGCGCCACCCCTAGGCACCATGAGTATGGCGTGCCTGGTGGGGCAGCTGCGCGTCACGCGGCCCGAGACAGCGGCCATCTATCCGGCTGCCTCGTGGCGGTACGCTCGGCGCGCTCGCGGTGGTCATCGTGTGCCACCCGCGGCGCGCTCTCTTCCCCCCCCCAAAGAAAAGCGGTCCACGCCTGGACGCTTTCTTTCGGATCCAAGGGAAGGACGCGGGCGAGCACCTCTCGTGCTCACCCTGTAGCGACACGAGCACAAGGGCGGCGCCCCTTGTCTGCGTGTGGCGAAGCGTCCCATCGCTGGGCGCCATCTCGCCCGGAGCGTCGGCCACACAGGCCCAGCAGCGCCCCTCACGTGGGTGCTGCGCTCCGCGCTCGTCGCCGGGG
>LGRX02014352.1:0-14925 GCA_001247695.2 Cymbomonas tetramitiformis | reverse complement strand
CCTCACTGATACCTCTGCCGCCACCCCGTCAGGTGACTGCACCCTCACTGATACCTCTGCCGCCACCCCGGCAGGTGACTGTATCCTCACTGATACCTCTGCCGCCACCCCGGCAGGTGATTGTTCTCTGTTGCGTGGAGCTATAGAGGTCAACAAGGGGCGGCCATATCAAACGTACAAGAGCTCTTCAACCCTGGATCTCAGCAGTTCGATGTGCTGTGGCACAGAAGGTTCTACAAGTGGTTTCGAGGGGGCCCTTGATAGCAGGCAACCGTTAGGGACATCGGGAAGGAATCTCAGAGGGGAGGACCCAAGGCATGGGTGCCGCCGCAGGTGCTTGTGCGGGGACACGGGGCAGCTGTGCCGGACGCCGCCTTCTGCCCCCAGCAGCCAAACTTGTACGTCACAGCCACGGAGGCGGGATGGCTCGGGGTCTGGGACGCGGACCGCTGCTGCCGGCTCCATGCCCTCCCTGCGGGCGGGCCAGCCACTGCAGTAGCAATCTCCCCCGATGGCTCATTCATCGCAGGCGCGTACCTGCTCGCTGCAGCTCTCAGCCTCCGACCCATTCCACCACTGTTGTCTGTCCGAGCGACAAAAGCAAAACACCGCCGCGACCCCGAAGCTGCCAGATTCTGCGTATGAGCCTTGTGGGACCCCCCTGCCCGGCCTCCGGCCTTCGCCCTCGCATGGAGGTGCAGTGCGCCTGACATTCTCACAGCCACTAGAAAGGAGTGATGCCCTCACCTTCATGAGCAGTGCGTGCTGAAGCTGCAGAGTGCGGCAGAAAGCGGAGTGGTGCGCTGCGGTGCTGCGGCGCGTGAATACTCTCCGGTACCACTTCGCCACCAGACATCTTCACGCAGCGGGATATCGGGAGGGGGCGCTCCAGGGGGTCTCAAGAGCGGTAAGGTGTGCCTTTTCAACGTCTACGGGCTGAGTAAGCTAGGAGGTGTGGGGCCCTCAAGCTCCTCAATGTCTTCTCCGCATGTGCTGTCCTGTGCAAATGTTATAACGATGTGCCTGCGCCTGCGATGTGGGGAGAGCCGCGCGATCCTTTTATATGTTCGTGGCGCGCGGCTTGTGGCGGTGCAGGGCACAAAGGGCTGCCCCCGCCGAGCACGCACAGGGCGCCGGCTCCAGGGGTGGCCGTGCAAAGCTCACACCGAACCGCCATCACCGCATTGCAGTTCTCCCCAGACAGCAACTTTCTTGCCTCCGCCTCCCATGATGGTGGGGGATCTCCTCTCCTCTCCTCTCCTCTCCTCTCCTCTCGGCTTGAGCAGGCAAAAGAGGCTCCATCAATCCCCGGTCGATGCTCATGGGTTTGGTCACAGTCATGTTCAGTCATAGATCGGGGCTCGGGCATCGTGGGTATACTTAAAGGCTCGTCAGGGAGACGGTCATGTCTGTTGGCAGAGACGGTCTGTCACGAGCGCTGGCAGGGCTTCTTATAACAGCGACCAGGGGACTGCGAAACCGGCAAAGTCAGCTCACAGCGCAGAGCTCTCTTGTGCGCTCTCCACGAGCACTTGCACATGGAAATAGAAGGGCGGTGCGCACCGCTGCGGGGTGTTGTCAGCGCGGCAGATGTCTCCAACCGCTGCGATCAGACGGAGGGCAACAAAAGTGGGGGAAGGGGGATGGGGGAGTCCGGAGAGCAGGCGTCATGGAGGTGTATGACGCGCGGATCGGGGCCGGAATGCGGCGGCTGTCGCAATGCCTCGGGCACTCTTCCACCATCATGAGCATCGACTGGTGCGTGGCACGGCAGGCGGCACCGTGTCCCCTGGAGAGTCCCATGTGGAACCTGTCCGGGCCTATGGGCTCATAAACCCTCTCTCCGGAGTTAAGGACCTGCCACCCAGCGCAGACGTGAAGTCACGGGCAAAAGGGAGCTGCCGCACAGGTCGCTTGACAGCACGGTGATTCGGAGCACGTGCGCGGGCCGCGAGATCTTGACCTTCGATGCCCACAGTGGAGCGCAGGTGGTCACGATGCCGCCCCGCCAAGATGCCGAGGGCACCTGCTCGAAATTCTTGTCCATCCAATACTGCGGCATCTTGGTTGCTGGGTGTGATACGTGCGCAGCGGCTGCACTGGCAGGTGACGGCAGCGCTCCGTGATGAGCCCTGGGCGGCCTGGACCTCCACACTCGGGTTCCCGGTAATGGGCATCTGGCCGGAGGGCTCCGACTCCTCGGACATCAACTCTTGCTGCCGGGCCAGCGACCACAAGCACGTCGTCACCGCAGACGACACAGGCAACGTGCGCTCCGATGCCTGGCATGGCTCGTTCAAGCTGACAGTTATTTTGGGAGAGCGTGAACCCTTCTTTGGGGGTTTAGAGATGATGTGAAACGAAGACCGCCACCACGACCGAGAGACTTTTCTGTAAGTGGGGATGGTCAGGTAAAGCTATTCAACTACCCATGCGTCGCCAAATCGGCACCTGCCAATATCGCAACAGGTTATCCATGCCGATGCACCCCTTCGACACTAAGTCCGTGCCCTATAACAGGCGGTCTGCCTCGAGAAGAGTGGGACGGTAAAGTGCTGCATCTGCGCGTGTTGCAGAGGATAGAGCGCCTTCTTGATCGCCGTGAGCTTTTACTATGTCGCCCCCCTGGTCAATCCATGAGCAAGCCACATTTGAGGGCTGGCACAGGGACCCTCGTAGGGATCAAAGGATCCAGCACCACGCTCCGCTTGAAGAGCCGAGGACGTGTCTAAATCATAGACAGAGCTGCTGGGCACCGCCACTGCCACAACCCCCGGCTGAAGCGCAGGTGGGCTGAGGCAGAGGCAGGGGCAGGGGTAAATGAATGACATGCCATGACGCGGCAAAAGTGCACAGGTCACACGTGGCCCGTGATGTGGGTGTGGACAGGTCACTGCTCACACGTGGCCCGTGATGTGGTGTGGACAGGTCACTGCTCACACGTGGCGTGCGTCCGCTTCTCTCCGGATTCTCAGCGCCTGGTAGCTTTCCACCACCCCGGACCGCGTTCTTCATTCACCAGGATCATTTCTCTGCTCTTTGTAGTACACAATCATAGAAGCTGCTCTTCTGGTGTAACGTTGGCAGCCGCGCATGGCCGTCATGTCATCCACGCATGAGCTCCCATGCTGCTACCTGTGCAAGGAGGCAGCCAGGTTCAAATCGAACCGTTGGCACTTTCCACGGCGCAGGAATTGTACTCGTTCTCGGACGGTACTGCTACTCCCATGAAGCCGGTGGCTTGTTAATACCGCAAGAAGGCATTCATGTCGGAGACAGGTGTCTGCTGGAGGGTACGACCAGTGCGTGCTGCAGTGGCGGCTTGACGTTGTCTCACAAACACCCAAACGACTGCACGGCCACAGGTATGCTCCCCAGCATGAGCAAGGCTTAAAATGTTTCAGTCAACATGTTACATGCTTCAGGCGCTTCCTGCCTGCGGAAATCCAGCGGGCAGCATGGAGTGATGGCACTAGCTGTATCATGGGCATGCTGCAGTCTGCCGCTGCCGAGTGTGCACTTTAACACCGCAACCCCGCTATGCACCACGTAAGTTTCCAGTAACGTGCTCAGACTGCATATTTGGGTATTTATACATACGGGGGTTTTCAAACCTGCCCTCCTCAAGCTCTCGATTGGGAATCAACATCACAGAACAATAATCGATGGGCGCCAAGCGGCGCGAGGCTGGAGTCGGGCCACATACAAATGCGCACGATCTGACGGCCCATCCGCGCGAAAGTCATTTACATGTATACACAGATCACATTCACGGTCTCGCAATTGTATGGGCCGATAGGCACTTTGAGGAAGCCCGTATTTGGGACCTGGCGGATCGCCCGGAGCTCATGGCCGCCCTTCCGCCTAGCTCAGTACGCCTCTGATTGCCCATCTCCAACCTATACCTACCTTCACCCCCCCCCCCCCACGCATCCCTGCTCAAGACACCTTCCGCTGTCAGCTCACTTGTTCTCTCCGACCATCGAGCTGGAGCCCTCTCGGCAACATGTGCCGCAGAAGCCAGAAGGCGCTTGCTCATCGTGCCTCGAGGATAACGTCGAAGAATGGCTGAGGGACGCACCAAATATCCCTGCCGTCCGTCAATATTGTTAGTTGGGATCAAACTATGGCAAGTACAGTTGGCGCTGGCCGTAGTGTGAGACGTCCAGTCACGCGTCCCCACGAGAGCCTCAGCCGGCACCATCGTTGACAATGCGCTGCAATCCCCCGGCTGGCGCGGCGGCTCCTGGAGCAAAGCAATGTGGGATGAAGAGGGATTGTGCCGGTCCTCGCGCAGGTGAGCAAAGCTCAAGACGAAATTGAGACTAGGTTTGTGTCTCCTCAAATCCGTGTCTGGCGCCGAAGCCTCGGTTTGTGCTATGCGCTGGGCGGAGGTCCGCTAGTCGTGCCGGGGCGCTCGGCAGCTTTACATGTTGCCAGTCCCACGCACTGCACCACGATGCCACCCCTGGCCCCCCTCGTGCATGGGAGGTACCAGTGGCGGACCCTCGCCTGCGGCGCTCCGGCTATGGTGCTGGCAGAAATGAACTGTGTGGCTTTCCCAACATGGCATCCGTGAGAGCTCGGATGGGGGCTTCACCTCACATGCCACGTTCCCACCATGTCAAGGATCGTTTTCTCGGGTGCGGCTTCGCTATCCCACAGCTCAGGTCTGCTTCACCCGAGATGTGGAATTCAGCGGAGTTTGGCTGCGGCACTAGCAGTGGCGCTTATACTGTCCAGCTTGCCGCTCGTGCATGCGCACATTGTGGCATGATCACGATGCTACCAGGCCCGGTCAACCACGAAGAGGTAATGCTGAGGCGGCAGCATGAGGCAAGTGAGCGCACGGGTCCTTCCCGAAGGCCGCGCGCCGGTGGGCGGACTCTTCCAGCATATGGCCGCTTGCTTTCCCTACAAACTCTGCCATAGGAGTAGCGATCTGCGTTTATCGCCGCGGGAACGCGACTGTGGTCCGCGGGCTGCAGTGAGCTGCAGAGTTGGGGGGTTTCTAGGGTTGTTACCATGATGTGATGTGAATGTGGTGTGCGGGCCACAGCAACCGACGGCTACAGAAGGAGATGGCGCGTCTGCACCGTCCTGTCTCGGCTCGAGGTGTGCGCCACGAAGGCTGGTGGCACGGGGCACGGGGCCACGGAAGGCAGCCCAAGCATCGCCCCCGAAAGAAGAACAAAGCTGTCAGAAACTGCGCGGAGCCGTGGACTGATGTGGCCACGGAAATCTCACTGTCGAGGTTAGGTGGAGCTATGGCCAACTGGAATGCATAAGAGAAATCCACTGGCTGCCACGCGTGCGCCAGTGTCCTGATCAGGGTTGCTACCTGCGCCTGATTGGGCCGAGGAAGGTGGTTATGGGCCGTGTCAGGGAGGCAATGCTGAGCAAAGCGTAAGTGACTCTGCAAGAATCGGGAGTCAGGTGACTGCGGGGTGAATGGCCTTTCCAGGTAGCCATAGAAGAGGTCAGGCTCCGAGCTGTGCCAGTCCATCGGGCTCCATCGGGCTCCGAGCTCCCGGGCCAGCTCCATCGGGCTCCGAGCTGTGCCAGTCCATCGGCTCCAGGCCTGTGTGCCAGTCCATCGGGCTCCGAGCTGCGCCAGTCCACCGGGCCGAGCTGTGCCAGTCCATCTCCCAGTGCCAGTCCATCGGGCTCCGAAGGTGTCCATCATCGGCTGCGCCAGTCCAGCCCTGCAGTCCATCCAGCTCGCAAGGCCCATCGGGCTCCGAGCTGCGCCAGTCCATCGGGCCCGAGCTGCGCCAGTCCATCGGGCGAGTGCTGCGTCCATCGGGCTATGCATGCAGTCCACGGGCTCGAGCTGTGTTCAGAATTATTGCCTTGAAAATCGGGTTATTTAAAACAAGACTCACAGCAGAGTCGCGCCGAGGAGGAGGCGACAGATCCGGCACAACCTGGGCACCGTCTGCACGATCAGGCCCGACCTATACTGAGGCGGTATTAGGTCGGAGGGTGTTGCGGCCCGCGAAGCCGCACACAAAGTAGGAGCGTTTCACGGGCCTGGCAATTCTTGCAATTCTGACCCTGAAAGCTCCGGCTTTCTCTCTCAAATTCTGTAAAAATCTGAGTTGTATTTTTCGTTCAGAAAAATTTTCGGCGTTGAAAATAATATTTCGAAGACCTTTTTCTCCCAGCGCAGAGGTAGTAGCACTGGGAAGTTGGACTGCGGCTTAACGCATGTCTGGTAGGTTAGTCGCGGGACCGAGAAATACTTACAGCAGGCAGTTGGAACACGACAAGGGCACGCAGACGGACATTTCTGGTGTTAACGGCCCTTTAAAAGATTCCCGTGACGTCAGGGACTGGACGCATCCCGTTTTTGTACCGTGCGGGTGTCGTGTCGACTGCAACCGCTGGGACCCGCGCTTTCCTTACGCTGGTTACGTTTTCCATCAGCACGGTTACGGGGAGGAACGCGGCAGTGTAGTTCCAAAAATATTCACGTCGGCGCCTGCGGATGAGCGGTCCTTCTTCCGTGGACATCCCACCGTCGACAGTTAAGGAGGAGTGCACGTTCTGCGAACCGGACTCGGGTTCGGTGGCTTTTTGGAGAGTCATTCTGCCAGCACAAATTCCATTGCCAAGAAGGAGCGTGCAGCGCCGACGCACTTTCGTGGACCTGTGCAAGGGGTGTGCAAAGGAGCTCGAGGAGGACTACCAAGAGGCGGTTTGGGTCCCGATTGGCCGAGAAGAGCTTTCTCGATTTTACTTCACTTGTTCTCGGTGGTAACTCCCGCATGTCGGCACCATCGCTGAGGGATCCGGGATGGGTGAACTGGGACACCCAAGAGGTGCGGCAGGTGCTGGAGTCCCTGAGGGACCTAGTGGTGAACTCTCAAGTCCTGAAGACTGATTGGGAAGCAGCACGTTTTGACGTACTAGCAGGATTCGCGGCCATCGCGGGGCCGCTGCGGACCGTACCGCAGGAGGTGTTGGAGGCCACCCGGGAGCTGACGGCGATCGGCCTTTTGGAGGAAGGCGTAGGTGCGGGTCCGAGCCCGACGTTTACCGTGGCTTCTGGGTGGGTGCTGCGAGGGACGTGGACCTCCGCGCGGGCGATCGCGAAGAAGCGGATGAAGACCGTGAAAGCATGGGGGACCACCATGCTGGCCGGCCTGGCAGCTTCACCGGCACCGGCGGGGGGCGCGGGGGCGCTCGGACTGGGTGTCGGCGGGGGGGCGCCCGGAGGATCGGCGGGCGGGCCAACAGGAACCGTCATTTTGACACATGCCGAGTTGATGGAGCTCCTCGACAAGGCGGTGGCCAAGGCCACGGCAGCGGCTGGGGGGGCTCTCGGTACCCCTGCAGGAGGAGCTAGCGCATCGGGCGCGGAGGGACAGTACCACAAGGCGTTGGCAGCGTCCCAGGGGAAGCGGGACGGGTGGTCGGTAGACCGCCACAAGCAGGTGCGAGCCGGCGTGCTAGCAGAGGGGGCGAAGCTGCGGGACCCGCTGCTGCGCTTTCGTAGCGAGCACCCGTGGAAGCGCCCGGGGACGGCATTGGAGGCGCACGCCTTCCCGGAGCTCGCATGGGCGCGGCCGATGTTGGAGGAGGAGGCCTGCGACATTGACGAGTTGCCGGCGGGCGAGGAGGCCTCCCTCGAGGATTGGTGCGTCCTCGTACACCTGCTACGCGTGCGCGTGACGGAGATGCAGGACTTCGTGAAGGGTAAGGAGCCGGGGGCGATCTTCGAGGACGTCTTGGACGATTCCTTCGCGAGGAAGAGGCAGCGCTCTCCCTCGCCCCCGGCGATGAGCAAGCGCCCGCAGGTCGACCCGGGGATGCTGGCAGGCGCGGGGAGCCCCGGGGTGGCTCTCACCTCCGGGCGGCGCGGAGAGTTGGCAGCGGCAGCGGCTGGGCTGCGTACCGTCACCGAGGAGCAGCTGCAGCAGGCGCTCATGGGCACCCTCTCCCCCGAGGCGATCCCAAAGCCGGCAGGTGAGGGAGCCCCGCGCCCGGTGATTCCCCAACATGTGGGAGGGGAGCTTGAGGGACTGGACCTGCGGGTGTACCCGGCGCAGAGCCTGGACGCCCAGCAGGCTAAGCTAGTCCTGGGGGAGGACGGGAGGTCACTTCAATGGGAGGCGGCGAACAAGAAGACCAGGTGCTCGACGCTGCCGGAGTGGGAGCGTGGCTTCTGCCACGTTCTGAGGAAGGTGAAGTCTGACCGGCAACATCGTCTGATGGTGTACTTCAAGGACTGGTTTCAGTACCGGGCGATGGAGTACGGAGTGGCCCCCTTGATTAAGTTCTACGAGTACTTGATCCTGCAGATGGAGGAGGACCCCTCCGTGACCTTCGAGAGACGCTGCTACTCGGAGCTCTTCGAGGACTACTCCCGGGAGCAACAGCTGCGTCCGGTGAGAACGAAGAAGCCTTGGGGGGACGATCGGTCCCCGCGGGGGGGCAAGCAGGGCGAACAAAAAGGGAAAGGCGGCAAGGCGCGCAATGACCCCCCCAACCCCCCCCGCGATGGGGGTGGCAAGGGGGGCAAGGGGGGCAAAGGCAGGGGTCGCGGAGGAGTGGAGCTCCCGCAGGTCCGTAACCGCTTGCGCGCTCCACAACCGAGGGGCGTGCACCTTTGATCCCTGCAGGTTCGACCACGTGTGCGGAGACTGTGGTGCTGCGGACCACGTGTCAGGGGCCGCGGGGTGCCCCGGGCACCCATGATGCGGGTGGCAGAGCCCGGCGCAAGCTGCGGCGCCGGGCAACGCCAACAGCAGCAGGAGGGCGCCGGCGGGCGCCGGGGAGGCACCGGCACGAGGGCCGGTGGCCGATGAGGGCCATGAGCCCGAGGATGGCGAGGAGGAGGAAGATGTGATGTCCGTGGCTAACGCGTTCGAGTTCACGCCTGCGGAGCCGGGTGACGGTGACTACATCGAGATCGAGCGCGGTGGGGGCGACACCGGTGACATCTTGCACGGTGGGGACTGGTGGAGGCACCTCGTGCCGACCACATTTGTCCCGGTGTGGGATGTGACGGGGCGGGCGTTGAGGGGGGAGCCCGCGCCAGGATGGACAGACACGATGAGCACATTCGCGGTGGCGCCAGCTCCGGTGTCCGAGACGGACCCCGAGACATGGAGCGTGATGGACGGGGCGAGCCGGCGATTGAGGAGATCGAAGAGGTGGCCGGCGATCCGCGAGAAGCTTCTTCGGCGAGCCACGCAGGAGAGGATGGAGGCGACGGGTACGATGGAGCACGAGCGAGCGAGGTACGTGCAGGAGGTGCAGAGCGTGGGGGCAGCGGTGCCGCTGCTTACGGAGCGAGCACATCTCATGGCGGCAGCATTCGAGGATTGGCATGATGTGGACTTCCTCGTGCGAGGAGCCGCGTGCGGGATCGGGTGGCCGTCGCGTCCGATGGAGGTGGACGAGCCCTTCCACGTGCCCAATTACGTGGGCGATGAGCACATGGAGGCGATGGAGCGCGAGATCGAGAAGGAACTCTTGGAGGCGCGCATCTTCCCGGCGGACGACAGGTTGCCGTGGGGCGTTTCGGCCTTGGGAATGGTGGAGAAGCTCCGCAACGGCAAGGTGAAGTACAGGCCTGTGTGGGATTACTCGCGACCGTGCGACATCGGCGTCAACGCGAGGATCGAGCTGGAGAAGGACAAGTTCTCCTCGGTGAAGGACGCCTACGCCCTGCTCCGGCCGGGGTACTGGATGGTGAAGGTGGACTTGGACTCCGCTTACCGATCGGTGGGAGTGGCGAGCCAATTTTGGCCCGCCCAGTGCTTCGAGTTCGGAGGGGTGCGCTACATGGACGCCCGCGCCCCGTTCGGGAACCGGGCATTGCCGGGCATCTTTATGAGGTACACGCGTGCCATCGTGGCGTGGATGCAGGCACAGGGGATCCCATGCGTGGGGTACTTGGATGATTTCTTCATGGTGGCCGCCACGCGTGAGGAGGCTGAAGAGATGATGATGCTGCTGGTCGAGCTCGTCTCATTCCTGGGATTCCGGGTGAACTCGGCCAAGTGTGAGGGTCCAGAGCAGCTGATGGAGTTCCTAGGGGTGGAATTATCCACCTCGGGGGACGTGTGCACGGCGGCCATCAGCAAGGACCGCGTGGACTTCGTCGTGCGCACGGCAAGAGAGGTGCGCCAGCAGGCGAGGCGGAAGCCGGTGCGCAGGCGGCAGCTGGAGAGCCTGTGGGGGCTCCTGGCGTTCTGCAGTCAGGTGGTGTGGGGGCTGTCGTTGTACACGCGCAGGGGCTTCTCGTTGCTGGCGGCATCGGGAACGCGGGGAGCGGTGCGGGTGACACCGCCGGTGCTGGAGGATCTCGACACCATCGAGGACGTGATCCGGCGGTACAATGGCCGCAAGGTGGTGTTGTTCCGGGAGGACGTGAAGGAGGATTTCTTCGCCACGGACTCGTCGGGCACGAAGGGGATGGGCGGCCTGATGGACGAGAGGTTCTTCCTGCACTCGTGGGAGGACGTACGGAGGATGATCCAGAAGCCCTGGTTCCCCTTCAGGAAGGGCGTGCCCGAGAGCGAGCACATCAACTACCTGGAGCTGTTCGCAGTGTGGTGGGCGGTGGTGCTCTGGGGGCGGCACGTGCAGGGCCGCGCGGTGGTGATCAGGATCGACAACCAGTGCGCCTTGCGCCAGGTGGCGAAGTGGTGGGGTCCGCCAGAGTACCTTCCGCTGCTGAAGCAGCTGTTCCTGACGTGCGTGCGCTACGACATCCGGCTTCGGCCGGTGTACATCACCACGAAGGACAACAAGCTGGCGGATCTGCTGTCGAGGATGCAGCTCAGGCAGTTCCACATGGAGCACCGTGCGTTCATGAGGGCGACGGTGTGGCGACAGGACCGTGATGATTGGATGCTCAGCCCGGCGGAGTTCCATTCGCTCGACATGGAGTTCGGGCCGTTCACCTTGGACGCGTGCGTGGCGCCATCGCGGGCGAACGCCTTCTGCGCGGTGAGCTGGAGCCGGGAGGAGGATGCGCGGGTGCAGCGGTTCGACGGGCACCAGGCATGGGGGAACCTGCCATTCTCCATCATGTACGACATCATCGTGAACTTCCTCCGGTGCAAGAAGCGGCAGCAGATGGGCACATCGGGCACCTTCCTGGTGCCGGTCTGGGGGCAGGACCGAGGGCGGGCCCCAGACCCCACCTGGACGCTCATTTTGAGCATGCCGGAGGTGTTCAAGGTGGTGCGAGAGTGGCGGAAGGGCACACACCTGTTCACCGCGCCTGCCTTGAAGGGTGGCGGGCGCTCGGAGTGGGGGCCCACCAGGTGGAATGTGGTGGTGGTGCGAGTGGGCCCAGAGCCGGTGACGCTGCCGGGTTGGGTGTGAGGGCAGACTCGGTGGTGCAGGCACTGCTGCAGGAGCAGAAGCGCTACGAGGAGGAGGCGCTGGCGCGGAGCACCAGAGGAGCCTACAGCACAGGGGCGAGGGCATTCGTGACGTTCTGCATCGCCTTCGCGTGCTTGGGGTGCTTGGAGCCGCTCCTGCCGGCCTCGGATGATGTGCTGGTGTGGTTCATCACGTTCTCATCGTGGTTCCTCGCCCCGAGCACCATCAAGAACTACTTAGCGGCGGTGCGGCAATTGCACCTACAGCGGGGACACGCGTGGAGGCCGGTGGCGGAGCGCTTCAGGGTGGCGGCTACCCTGCAGGGCGTGCGCAGGTACTGGGACCGGCCCTCAAAGCCGGTCATGCCGCTCACCTTGCAGAATCTGTTGGACATGTCCCGCCATGTGGAGTTCGGCTCGCTCTCGGAGCTAGCGTTGTGGGCGGCGATCTTGGTGGGGTTCTTCGGGTTGTTCCGTAAGGACAATCTCACCATGGGTAAGGAGGATGCCTGCAACCCGCGGGCGGCTTTGGTGCGGGATGATGCGCTGTTCACCGAGGATGGCGAGACGGTGTGGATCAGGGTGAGGTACTCTAAGACCATCCAGTGCGGGGAGCGCTTTCACTGGGTGCCCCTTCGGAGGGTGCCGGGGTCGGCACTGTGCCCGGTGTGGGCGCTGCGGGCGCTCATGGGCGCTACGGCGGACAGGGCTGGTGACTCCCCCCTCTTCGTGGCGGAGAAGGTGGTGGGGAGGAAGGTGCAGGTGGTGCCCCTGACCCACGCGGGTCTGGTGGGGGGCATCAAGCGCTTGGCGAAGGCGGCGGGCCTGCGCCCAGAGGCCTACGCCGGGCACTCGCTCAGGCGGGGCGGGGCCACGGCGGCGAAGCAGCTGGAGGTGCACACGATGTACATCAAGCACCAAGGGGACTGGCGCAGCGACTGCTACGAGAGGTACTGCGAGATGCAGCCCGAGCAGAGGCTCATCCTTCCGGGCGCCATGGCAGCGGCCGCGGCAGCACTCACGTGATGTGAGCGCATGAAGGTGATGACATCCTTCTTCGGCCCCTGCCCGGCCTCCTTGGGTGAGTGTGTTCAGTGTTGCATTGTGCCACCGGCAGTCAGGTCGCTCAAGGGAGCGAAGAGCCCAAAGGGGGCTAGGCCGCTCAAGGGAGCGAAGAGCCCAGAAGAGGTTAGGCCGCTCAAGGGAGCGATGAGCCCGTAGGGGGCAAGGCCGCTCAAGAGAGCGAGGAGCCCAGAAGGGCAAGGCCGCTCAAGGGAGCGAGGAGCCCACGAGGGGCAAGGACGCTCAAGGGAGTGAGAGCCCACGAGGGGCAAGGACGCTCAAGGGAGCGAGAGCCCACGAGGGGCAAGGCCGCTCAAGGGAGCGAGGAGCCCACGAGGGGCAAGGCCGCTCAAGAGAGCGAAGAGTCTGACGACTAGGCCGCTCATGGTAGCGAGAGAGGGACTGCCGGCACGCACATCACATCACTGAACCTGTCAGGTGAGCCCCTGCACAGGGCAGGAGGCATGGTAGAGGCTGCACGAGAGGACTGCTTGCCAAGGAGGCACTCTGCTAGCCAAGGAGGCAAGGAAGCAAGCAGAGAAGCACTGTTAGCTAGGAAGAGAGCAACAATAGCTTAGCAGCTCGTGTAGCATTGTCACCTGACAGTTTCTGGGAGACACTCACTCAGCCAAAGGTCAGAATGCAAATGAGCCTGGAAGGCAAAAGAGGAAAAGTGAAAAGGCAGAGAAATGAAAAGAGAAATGGCAGAGAAAGGAAAGATACAGCAATTAAACTAATAGCAATTTAATGAGAAACATTGCTGTGGCCTGCCAACCTGCTTGACATGTTTGTCTCACCCTGCTGTGAATTGCTTGAAATAATTCAGAATTATTGCCTTGGAAATAATTCGGGTTATTTAAATCAAGACTCACAGCAGAGTCGCGCCCGCGGGAGGGCGCGACAGATCGGGCACAACCTGTAGGCACAGTCTGCCCGATCAGGCCCGACCTATACCGAGGCGGTGTTAGGTCGGAGGGTGTTGCGGCCCGCGAAGCCGCACACAAAAGTAGGAGCGTTTCACGGGCCTGGCAATTCTTGCAATTCTGACCCTGAAAGCTCCGGCTTTCTCTCTCAAATTCTGTAAAACCCTCCCTCCGCTCCACTCTGAGTTGTTTGCTTTGTTGTGGGATTGGGGATTGAGGGCCAGGTGACGGCTGCACGAGAGGACTGCTTGCCAAGGAGGCACTCTGCTAGCCAAGGAGGCAAGGAAGCAAGCAGAGAAGCACTGTTAGCTAGGAAGAGAGCAACAATAGCTTAGCAGCTCGTGTAGCATTGCCACCTGACAGTTTCTGGGAGACACTCACTCAGCCAAAGGTCAGAATGCAAATGAGCCTGGAAGGCAAAAGAGGAAAAGAGAAACGGCAAAGAAATGAAAAGAGAAATGGCAGAGAAAGGAAAGATACAGCAATTAAACCAATAGCAATTTAATGAGAAACATTGCAGTGGCCTGCCAACCTGCTTGACATGTTTGTCTCACCCTGTTGTGAATTGCTTAAAATAACCAGTCCATCGGGCTCCGAGCTGCGCCAGTCCATCGGGCTCCGAGCCAGATTCACAAAAACTGCATGCTCACAAACGATTACTCGTGCCATCGGAACGAGTTCTCGTCTCTGATTGGGTCATCGAAAATCGGAAGCTCCAGAGCGCTCGATTTCACGGAGGTCCGTGGAAACTTGAGAGCTCAGCCGTTCGCTATCAGCAACAGCGAACGTTGCTTAAAGGCTCTGAACAGAGCCTTCCGCGGTATGTATGCCTTACAGGCATGCTTCATTGTGATGCATGCTTTAATATTACTACATATATCAACCCGTAGATAACATTAATAAAAGGTGCTTATCTTACATACCGAGTGGCACTGTTCTAATCGCAACAGCGCCTAAGGAAATCGGAAGTGACCAAAGTCACTTCCAATTACCGCGGTTGTCAAGATGCGTTTAAAGCGGCATGCTGTCACTGTGAGAGCGTATGAACGCTCATAAAACAATCAGGGACTATATGAGGGAAGTATCTATGCTTCTAGAACCTCTTCGTGACATCATCGCAAGAGATTTGGATGCAACTTGCACGGTTAGGTTAAACTCGCTCGAGAGAGAGCACCACCCATCCGTGAGAATGCACCTGTCCTATCTGCGAGACTAGTGCTCAGCAATCCAAACCTTGTTCAATTTGACGGTTAGGCCACCCATAAAGGTTCGTAACGTCGCAAAGACATCAAACTGCAAGGGATGGGCCGGAAATGGCCAATTTTTCATTTTTTTAAGCGTCTTTTGACTCGCTGGTCCAAAGTAACTTTTGAAAATTGCGTGTTGTTCCTCTATGAACAAGGAATAACACTATGTATCGCTATGCTGCACTAGAAAATTCTCGCAGATGGGACAGACGCACGCAGCTGGCATTTTACAGTGTCCAACCAAGATGAAACTCGAGATGTCAGCGCGAAGTGAAAAAAACATCCGCGATGGAACAAGAATTCCAGTGTGAAAATGTCCGATTGGGGATCGATCGCGCGCTGGCCTCT
>LGRX02014351.1:0-11969 GCA_001247695.2 Cymbomonas tetramitiformis | reverse complement strand
GATAATAATGGCACGTCATATTATTATACTGCCGACGGCCGTATATATGATCGGTGCATCGTCGGCTTGTGTGTGCGCACACACGCTGGAGTTCGGCCATCGACGGTCTTGCTGGCGGCGCGTGATGATGTTGCGACCGATAATAATGGCGCATCACATCATTATACTGTCGACGGCCGTATATATGATCGGTGCATCATCGGCCTGTGTGTGCACGCACACTCTGGAGTTCGGGCATCGACGGTCTTGCTGGCGGCGCGTGATGATGTTGCGACCGATAATAATGGCACATCATATTATTATACTGCCGACGGCCGTATATATGATCGGTGCATCGTCGGCTTGTGTGTGCGCACACACGCTGGAGTTCGGCCATCGACGACCTTGCTAGCGGCGCGTGATGCTGCTGCGACCGATAATGGTGGCGCATCATATTATTGTGCTGTCGACGGCCGTATATATGATCGGTGCATCATCGGCCTGTGTGTGCACGCACACTCTGGAGTTCGGGCATCGACGGTCTTGCTGGCGGCGCGTGATGATGTTGCGACCGATAATAATGGCGCATCATATCATTATACTGTCGACGGCCGTATATATGATCGGTGCATCATCGGCTTGTGTGTGCTCACACACACCGGAGTTCGGTCATCATTGACGGCCTTGCCAGCAGCGCGAGATGATGGTACGAATTGTACTGCCCTCCAGTGTGAGCGCACGGTGGCAGAGTGCGCGTGGGTACGAGTGCATAAATGTTGCTGCCAGGGGTGCGCACTCCCATGTGTATATGATTGTGTGCAGCTGCATGGTGACTGCCGATGATACGCCGGCCGTGCGTGCGTACACACACGCACATATATATGAGGGGTGCACCATGAGTGGATGTGCAATGCTTGGGGACAGCGTGCACATGCCGCACACGTTGGCGGGACTTCCGCCGACGAAAGCGCACGTTGGAGCGCCATTGTTGGCGGTGCGGGGTGGATTGTCGTCACGGTGTGCGCGGGCGGAGGTTCCAGCGCCGGTGGCGCATGGTGCCGGAGGATCATCGTCGGCGATGCGTACCGGGAAGTTATCATCAGGTTGTACACCGTTTTCTTCTGATGATCGTGACTCGGCGTCAGCAACGAACTGCACCAGCAGCAGCGCTGAGCTGCGGCCGCCCACGGCAACGAGCTGCCCGAGTGGAGGCGCTGAGCTGCGGCTGGGTGTGGTTGAGGCATTATACGACGTGGCTGCGCATCTTCATGATGAGGCTATGTGTGTCGGCACTTGTGGAGAATCTTCGTCGCCGTCATCATCAGCAGTGACAGGGTGTGCGTGCGTACGTGTGCATACACATTGCTGCCGCGGGTGCGCGCTCCCGTGTGTATATAATCGCAGCTGCATGATACCTGCCGATGATGAGCCGGCCGGAATGCGTGGCCGAAGAGCATCCATAGCCAAAGTGCAGCCCCCACGGCTCGGCGAGGTGCGCCAGAGCTGCACGGCTGATAGCTGCAGAGTTGAGGTGCAGCAGCCCACGGCGCAAATGCAAGGCTGCCCCAGCTGCAGCGTCACCCAGCTGCCTCAGCAGCCCATGGCGCAAGCGCAAGGCTGCCCCAGCAGCAGCAGTGCCCAGCTGCCTCAGCAGCCCTTAGCGCCAGTGCAGGGCTGCCCCAGCAGCAGCAGCTCCCAGCTGCCACAACAGCCCACGACACAAGAGCAAGGCTGCCCCGGCAGCAACAGCGCCCAGTTGCCGCAGCAGTCCACGGCGCTAGTGCAAGGCTGTCCTCGCAACGGCAACGGCACGGGGCTGCCTCAGTGGGCCACAACACGCGAGCTGTTCAGTGCAATGGCTAAAGGCTCAGCAGCCCACGGCGCAAGTGCGAGTGATGCCCCGCGGGCAGCCCAGTGCGTGCCGTCCAGCGCGATGGCTGGCTCAGCAGCCCACGGCGCAAGCGCGAGTGTTGCTCTGCAGGCAGTCCAACACGTTTCGCCCAGCGCGACGACTGGCCCAGCGGCCCACTACACAAGCGCGAGTGTTGTTCCACGGGCAGTCCAGCTCGTGTCACCCAGTGCGACAGCTGAGTGTGCATGCGTGGCGTGCGAGCGGGCCGACTTCGAGGTGGAGAGCGAGTGTGTTGCAACGGCGCATGGCAGCTGCAAGTTGGAGGAGCTGGTGGAGTGCGCAAGTGCGGAGCAGCTGCGGCAGGGCAGCCGGTGCGCTATGATAAGGTGCGCTTGTGTTGCAACGGCGCAGGGCAGCTGCGAGCTAGCGGAGCTGGTGGGGAGCGTACTACGTGCAGCAGTGTCGGCGCGGGCGGACAGCTGTTGTGAGCTGGCAGGGTGCACACTGTGTGCCACAATGCCGGAGCGGGCGGACAGCTGTTGCGGGCTGGCGGAGTGTGCACGAGTGGCGCGGGGTAACGGCGAGCTGGTGGAGTGCGCATGCACGGCGTGCGAACCGGTAGACCTGGTTGGGTGCGCATGCGCGAAGCGCAGCAGGTGCAAGGACCTTCGACTCCAGGTTCAACTCTTATGGCAGCGGGATCGTGACCAGCGGATCCGAGAAGCCGAACGAGCTGAGCGTCAGAAGCAACAGCCTGTTCCGGCTCGGATAACAATAGCTGCTGCGACTAAGTTGCGTACTGCTGAGGCTGCCCGCGGACTTGCTGCCCCAGCAACCCAACAGGTCAGTGCTGACTCAGCAGCCTGCAAAAGGGGGGGGGAATGGGCAGCAGGGGCAGCGCTGCCCAGCGAGGTGCCTAATGGCTGCAGGCCTCATAGCTGCATGACCGAGGTACAACCCCCGCAGCTCGGCGAAGTGCGCCAAAGCTGCACGACTGATAGCTGCAGAGTTGAGGTGCAGCCCTGGCAGGCGCTGCCCCCACAGTCGACGCAGCCGCTGCCCCCGCTGCCGACGCTGCCGATGCAGGCGCTGCCGACGCAGCTAGCACCGGCGTTGCCCCACGAGCGGCCCCGGCAGGCGCTGCTCCCGCGGTCGACGCAGCCGCTGCCCCCGCTGCCGACGCTGCCGATGCAGGCGCTACCTCAGCAGCTAGCACCGGCGCTGCCCTACGAGCGGCCCACGCTGGCGCTGACCCCGCTGCCGATGCAAGCGCTGCCCCCGCTGCCGACGCAGGCGCTGCCTCAGCAGCTAGCATCCGTGCTGCCCCAGCTGCAGCAGCCCACAGCAGCAAGCTGCCTCAGCAGCAGCACAGAGCCCCAGCCATCACCGGAGCTGCCACAGCAGCCCACTTCGGAGCTGACCCAGCAGCCAGCGCAGGTGCTGCCCCGTCAGCCCACACCGGTGCTGCCCCACGAGCAGCCCACGCCGGCGCTGTCGCACAAGCAGCCCACTTCGGAGCTGACCCAGCAGCCAGCGCAGGTGCTGCCCCGTCAGCCCACACCGGTGCTGCCCCACGAGCAGCCCACGCCGGCGCTGTCGCACAAGCAGCCCACTTCGGAGCTGACCCAGCAGCCAGCGCAGGTGCTGCCCCGTCAGCCCACACCGGTGCTGCCCCACGAGCAGCCCACGCCGGCGCTGTCGCACAAGCAGCCCACTTCGGAGCTGACCCAGCAGCCAGCGCAGGTGCTGCCCCGTCAGCCCACACCGGTGCTGCCCCACGAGCAGCCCACACCGGTGCTGCCGCACGAGATGCCTACGCCGGAGCTGCTGCCGGAGCTACAGCAGCCCACTTCGGAGCTGACCCAGCGGCCCACGCAGGTGCTGCCCCGTCAGCCCACACCGGAGCTGCTCCATGGGCAGCCCATGCCGGTGCTGGCACAGCGGCCCGCTTCGGAGCTGGCCCAGCGGCCCACGCAGGTGCTGCCCCGTCGGCCCGCACCGGAGCTGCTCCATGGGCAGCCCACGCATGCGCTGCCTTCGCTGCCGATGCAGGCGCTGCCCCCGCTGCCGACGCAGGCGCTGCCTCAGCAGTTAGCACCTGCACTGCCCCAGCGGCGGCGCGGAGCTGCAGCTGCCCACAGTAGTGAGCGGCCCCAACAGCAGCACGGAGCTGCAGCTGCCCACGGTAGTGAGCTGCCCCGGCGGCAACGCGGAACTGCAGCTGTCCACGGCAGCGAGCTGCCCCAGCAGCCAATGCCCGTGCTGCCACAGCAGCCATCACTGGAGCTGCCCCAGCAGCAGCACGGAGCTGCAGCTGTCCGCGGCAGCGAGCTGCCCCAGCAGCAGCACGGAGCTGCAGCTGCCACCGGCATTCAGCTGTCCAAGCAACCGCGTGGAGATGTGGCCGCCCATGGCAGCGAGCTGCCCCAGTGGCAGCGCGGAGCTGCAGCTGACCACGGCAGCGAATTGCCCCAGCAGCGGCACGGAGCTGCAGCCGCCACCGGCATTGAGCCGCCCCAGCAGCGGCGCGGAGCTGCAGCTGTCACCGGCATTCAGCTGCCCCAGCGGCGGCGCGGAGCTGCAGCTGCCCACGGTAGTGAGCTGCCCCAGCGGCGGCGCGGAGCTGCAGCTGTCCACGGCAGCGAGCTGCCCCAGCAGCCCACGCCGGTGCTGCCACATCAGTCCACTTCGGAGCTGACCCAGCAGCCCACGCAGGTGCTGCCCCGTCAGCCCACACCGGCGCTGCCCCATGAGCAGCCCACGCATGCGCTGCCTTCGCTGCCGAGGCAGGCGCTGCCCCCTCTGCCGACGCAGGCGCTTCCTCAGCAGCCTTACGCAGCACCCATCGGCTGGCCGCCCGAGGATCAGCGTCCGCAGACTGGCACAATGCCTATGTCTAGAGGCTGTACATCTGAGGCTCAGCCCCGGCAGCCAGGCATGGCCAAGAAGCAGCCCCTGCAGACCGGCGAGGTGTCCCATGGATGCATGGCTGAAGGCTGCATGGCCAAGACGCAGTCCCCACAGCCCGGCGAGGTGCCCCATGGCAGCATGGCTGATGGTTGCAGAGTTGAGGTGCAGCCCCGGCAGCCAGGCATGACCAAGAAGCAGTCCCTGCAGACCGGCGAGGGGTCCCATGGCTGCATGGCTGAAGGCTGCATGGCCAAGGCGCTGCCCTTGCAGCCCGGCGAGGTGCCCCATGGCTGCATGGCTGATGGCTGCAGAGTTGAGGTGCAGCCCCGGCAGCCAGGCATGACCAAGAAGCAGTCCCTGCAGACCGGCGAGGGGTCCCATGTCTGCATGGCTGAAGGCTGCATGGCCAAGGCGCTGCCCTTGCAGCCCGGCGAGGTGCCCCATGGCTGCATGGCTGATGGCTGCAGAGTTGAGGTGCAGCCCCGGCAGCCTGGCAAGGTGCCCCCTGGCTGCATGGCTGCAGGCTGCATGGCCAAGGTGTTGCCCCCGCTGGCGACGCAAGCGCTGTCCCCGTGGCCGACGCAGGTGCTGCCCCCGCTGCCGATGCAGGCGCTGCCCTCGCTGCCGATGCAGGCGCAGCCCACACCGGAGTTGCCGCACGAGCAGCCCACGCCGGAGCTGTTGCACGAGCAGCCCACGCTTGCGCTGCCCCATGAGCAGCCCACACCGGGGCTGCCGCACGAGCAGCCCGCGCTGGCGCTGCCCCACGAGCAGCTCACACCGGCATTGCCGCACGAGCAGCTCACACCGGCGCTGCCCCACGAGCAGCCCACGCAGGCGCTGCCCTCGCTGCCAAGGCAGGCGCTGCCCCCACTGCCGACGCAGGCGCTGCCTCAGCAGCTAGCACCCGCGCTGCCACAGCTGCAGCTGTCCACAGCAGTGAGGTGTCCCAGTAGCGGTGCGGAGCTGCAGCTGCCCACGGGAGATAGCTGCCCCAGCATCAGCACGGAGCTGCAACTGTCCACGGCAGTGAGCTGCCCTAGCAGCGGCGCGGAGCTGCAGCTGTCCACGGCAGCGAGCTGCCCTAGCAGCAGCGCGGAGCTTTTGTTGCAGATGCCTACGGCAGCAAGCTGCCCCATCAGCGGCACAGAGTTGCAGCTGCCCACGGCAGAGAGCTGCCTCAGCAGCAGCACGGAGCTGCAGCTGCCCATGGCAGCGAGCTGCCCCAGCAGCGGCGTGGAGTTCTTGTTGCAGCTGCCCACGGCAGTGAGCTGTCCTATCAGCAGCGCGGTCCTGCGGCCGCCCACGACAGAGAGCCTTGTTGACTCGGTAACTTATTATGGCCCTGCAGCCCCAGCAGCCTGCGGTGATACTGTCTTAGCTGCCCACGGCCTTGCTTACTCAACAGCTCACAGCCTTGCAGCCCCAGTAGAAGCCTGCAGCGGTGTCATCTTAGCTGCCCATGGCCGTGCTGACCCAACAGTTCACAGTCTTGCAGCCTCAACTGCCTACGCCGGTGCTGTTTCAACTGCTCACGGCCTTGCTGCCCTAGCGGCCCAACACAGTCTTGCTGCATCAGCAGCCTGCAACAAAGGTGTTGCCTCATCAACTGCCCACAGCCATACTGCCCCAGCAGACTGCAGCAGCACGGCCCCGGCGGCCCACAACCTCAGTGCTCCCGCGACTTGCGGACTATCGCAAGGGAGTACGCCGGAGGCGCTTGACTGCTGTGCGATGGATGCGGCTTTTGGGTGGACGTATGAGGACTTCCTCTACCCAAATGGCAAATGGTACCCGATGGAACCGGAGCCAATTTTGATGCGGCCGCCCACGACAGCAAGATGCCCCACCAGCGGCGCGGAGCTGCAGCCGCCCACGGTAGAGAGCTGCCCCAACAGCAGCACGGAGCCGCAGCCGCTCATCACGGCAGCGAGCTGCCCCAGCAGCGGCGCTGAGCCGCCCACGGCAGCGAGCTGCCCCAGCAGCGGCGCTGAGCTGCGGCCGCCCTCGGCAGCGAGCTGCCCCAGCAGCGGCGCTGAGCTGCGGCCGCCCACGGCAGCGAGCTGCCCCAGCGGCGGCGCTGAGCTGCGGCCGCCCACGGCAGCAAGCTGCCCCGGCAGCAGTGCTGAGCTGCGGCCGCCCTCGGCAGCGAGCTGCCCCAGCAGCGGCGCTGAGCTGCGGCCGCCCACGGCAGCGAGCTGCCCCAGCAGCGGCGCTGAGCTGCGGTCGCCCACGGCAGCAAGCTGCCCCGGCAGCAGTGCTGAGCTGCGGCCGCCCTCGGCAGCGAGCTGCCCCAGCAGCGGCGCTGAGCTGCGGCCGCCCACGGCAGCGAGCTGCCCCAGCAGCGGCGCTGAGCCGCGGCCGTCCACGGCAGCGAGCTGCCCCACTAGCGGCGCTGAGCTGCGGCCGCCCACGGTAGCGAGCTGCCCCAGCAGCGGCGCTGAGCTGCGGCCGCCCACGGCAGCAAGCTGCCCCAGCAGCGGCGCTGAGCTGTGGCTGCTCACGGCAGCGTGCTGTCCCAGCAGCGGCGCTGAGCTGCGGCCGCCCACGGCAGCGAGCTGCCCCAGCAGCGGCGCTGAGCTGCGGCCGCCCACGGCAGCAAGCTGCCCCAGCAGCGGTGCTGAGCTGCGGCCGCCCTCGGCAGCAAGCTGCCCCAGCAGCGGCGCTGAGCTGCGGCCGCCCACGGCAGCGAGCTGCCCCAGCAGCGGCGCTGAGCCGCGGCCGTCCACGGCAGCGAGCTGCCCCACTAGCGGCGCTGAGCTGCGGCCGCCCACGGTAGCGAGCTGCCCCAGCATCGGTGCTCCGCAGACAGCTCAGCACGAGCAGCCCGACGCAATGGTTGATGGCTCAGCAACCCAGGACGCAGGTGCAAGCGATGCTCCGCAGGCAGCCCAGCACATGCACCCCAGCGCGATGGCTGATGCCTCAGCAGCCCACGACGCAGGCGCGAGTGCTACTCTGCAAACAGTCCAGCACGTGCAGCCCGACGCGAAGACTGGTGGCCCAGCAGCAGCCCTCAGCGCAAGTTCTTTGCTTCAACGGCCCACAACGCAAAGGACTCGCCAACTCTGCATCGACGAGCTCTTTTCACCTCTGGAGATGCATCAACGAGTCCCTGCAGATGTTTCATGCTGCCTGCTATGTGCCGCAACCGTGCCGCTGTGGCAAAACTGTGTCTCCGCTCTTCTTCCATGTAGGTGCTGGACAGGACGGGGCATATGCCATTGGCATTGTATCCTTGCGTGGTTGGATCTTGCCGGCACGTGTCCCCTTTGTAGACGACCAGCGCATTTCCGCCAGACTCGTGTTTCTGATTGGTTGGTGACCACGACTTGGTCACTGGAGGACTTCTGAGAATACTACCCGTATGCGATGGAGCCGCAAGATACCGAGGCCTGCTAGCTTCGGGGCGCAGAGATTGCAGAAGACCTGCAAGCTGGGGAATTACCATCGTACCAATCTGTCTGAGCGTTGGCAGCGTGAGGCGGTGAGGGCCTCTGGAAAAACCTAGCAAGCAGAAGGGGACCCAGACCCGAGGACTGGGGGGCACGGAACCCAAGAACCGAGAGCTTAGTAGCTCGACTCTTGTCACAAGTGCATGCTCAAACCTCCGACAATGTATATACGGGCCGGACAGCCTAGCGAGGACGTAGGCGCGCCTAAAAGGGGGGGAGAGTTGTACTAGGGTACATCACGAGTCAGTACGAGAGACAGGCGTGTCAGAATGACGAGTGACAGAAACGATGACAGTCACCAACCGGAAATGATGACAGTCACCAGCATGACCGAATGACACAGGTGACTGGCAGAATTGACAAAGGTGACCGACAGAAGTGACTGACTCAAATGTGACATTTGAATATCTGCACCTACAGCAGATCAGACTTGAGAGAATTGGTGGGAAACCATTTAGGATTCGATCAGTCGAACATAACTGGAGGGAATCGAGGAGGACCTCAGTTATGCAGTCACATCAGCAGATCTGTGAGTATTCAAATGAGAGACTTGGGAGGTGACAGTCAGAAACATTTAAGTACTGATGACAGATCCCAGCTGATTGGTTGTGGCAGTCAGCAAATGACTGAACACATGAAGTGGCATGGTAAGGATGAGTTACCTTAAGTAGAGAGCTGTGCAAGCTCTCGGGGTTGAGTTTAAATTTGTCGTACATTGGCAGCCACCTCTGTGGCTGTTAGCAGCCACCTCTGTGGCTGTTAGGCAACTTGACCAAAAGAGTAATTAAAAAGATCCGATTCACATATATGTATCATGCTTACAGCAATATGTATCTCTTTGTAGGATTGAACTATGTAAACACGGCGTGGAAAGCGTCGATTACAGCTCCTTTCTGGCAAAGCAAGAGGCCAGAGCCAAGTGGCTACTGCCCCGCAGTCCTTGTGGTAGGACCAAATCGACGATTTGGTCCTACCACGAGGACCATTGTTCCGATAATTTAATTGGCCATCTCCCGTGATTTGTGGTGTCTAACCAATGAAAGGTGGTAAATATAGGTCCTATATTAATTTATTTGAACGCTGGTTTGGCCTATATCCATCCCATATATCCATGACGAACGCATTTCAAACCTCTACACTCAAATTTTCAAAACGGACTTTTTGGAACATTCAAAATGTGGCAAATTAGTGACTCATCTTCAATAATTTTTTACCAATCATATATCAACACTACACCTGCGCGGATACCATCAAATTGGACCTATACATATGTCCCAATCATATTTGGGCGGTAGGCCCGGTTGGAATGCATATATTGGCTCGTTGGCTCGTTGGCTTCCCCTCTAATATATTGGCTCGTTGGTTTCCCCCCCCAAAACAGTGGTCACGCGAGCTGACCAGCCAGCCATCATAATTGCTTGCTAGAGGGCATATATCGCAAGGCTGGTGTGTGCAGCACATTAAATCTTCAAGTATATATGTATTGTGAATTTCTGAAAGTCTAACATCATCCAAATATCTTATTTTTCGACTGACGTGTACATTTTAAAATGGATGAATGCCAATTTCTAAAGTCCGAAATTCACTAAATTCGGAATTTGCGTTGTGTTGAACATGCACCATGCTGAAATAGAGCGGAAATGATGATGAGGATGCGAAGTAACCGATTCAGTTATCTTATTTGGTCATAAACTCAAGATGTATAACCATGAGCATCACCGTGAGCCCCCCATGTGACTCCTAATACTCAAAATAACGGGGTCCTTGTGGTAGGACCACCATTTTCTTCAAGCTTTTGGCGAAATTACACCCCTAAAGCGTGTCGTTCAACCACACACCTAAAGTCTCATGGGGGCCGCCGCTATAAGAAATAAAATTCATTTAACTCAAAAATATCATGTGCAAATGTTGCCTGTTCCTCAAATAGTCGATTTAGTGATCGAAACCGCAATTGCCCATTGGTCCTTGTGGTAGGACCATGAATTTGGGTAGTAGCCACAAGGATTGATGACCTCGGCAGTGATGGCGAAATACCTGTTGTACAGGCTACGGTACGTCCCTTTCGCGCCCTGAGCCTGTACCGGGGCGGAAGGCGTTCATTAGCTAATGAACGCTTTCCGCCTCGAAACGCGCGCCTTGAGCCTGTACCGGGGCGGAAGGCGTTCATTAGCTAATGAAAGCTTTCCGCCTCGAAACGCGCGCCTTGAGCCTGAACTGGGGCGGAAGGCGTTCATTAGCTAATGAACGCTTTCCGCCTCGAAACGCGCGCCTTGAGCCTGTACCGGGGCAGAAGGCGTTCATTAGCTAATGAACGCTTTCCGCCTCGAAACGCGCGCCTTGAGCCTGTCCCTGGGCGGAAGGCGTTCATTAGCTAATGAACGCTTTCCGCCTCGAAACGCGCGCGTTGAGCCTGTACCGGGGCGGAAGGCGTTCATTAGGTAATGAACGCTTTCCGCCTCGAAACGCGCGCCTTGAGCCTGTACCGGGGCGGAAGGCGTTCATTAGCTAATGAACGCGTTATCCGCCTCGAAACGCGCGCCTTGAGCCTGTCCCTGGAGGGAAGGCGTTCATTAGCTAATGAACAGTTTCGTCTTGTCCCAGGCTGCCAGGAGAACGGCAGTGGAGCTTGCTGCCCAACGCGCCCTTCAAGGACCTGGTGGCTCCAGAGCGTTTACTGGAGCGGGCGCTAATGTGGATATGTCTCAAGTGGCCACCCCATCTGAGGCAAGGAAGGCAGCCGAGGAGGCTGCACATGGGTGGCACGCTAAGCTGAAAGTGGCGGAGCATGCAGCAAAGTTAGAATATGAGGAGAAAGCTGAGCTGTGCAAGAAAATCGAGATGGAGCACCGGTGGCCGAATCCGATGTCGAAAGACGAGGCGGCGGAGCAAGGGAGTGTGTTTCGTCTCCCCATTGAATGCCTGTACCACGCGAAGGGGTACGAGGCCTGCCGGGATCAAGAGATAGAGGGGCTGGGTGAACGAGATCAAGTCCGGCAGGAAGGAGAACCCGTGGGCCCCTTTCAATGCGGGTCTCGTTGCGATCGACGATGTCAAAACCCGTGCCGAATTCTCCCTGAAAAAAGCTCTGAGGGGAGAATACAGAGGCACGGTTTTTGGGCACCAGCACTGTTATCAAGCCACCGACGAGTGTCACGAGGAAATCCCGTTGGAGGTAGCTTTCCAGTTCTTCGAGAGCAAGATCTACATCGGTCTCACGCCTGACATGATTCGGTTCTTAGGCGAGATGCAGAACCATATCGATCAGAAGCAGAAAGGCAAAGACAGCACTCAGTTCATGCAAGGGCTCCGTTCGACCCTTTTCGAAAAGCATGGGGTCGTGTACACCGTTTACCGAGAAGCGTTGATCTCCGAGTTCGTCGCCAGCGTCCCCGAGGACACCGAAGGGGGTATCCCTTATCAACCTGGGCGGTACCAGGCCGGAGGGCTGGTGAAAAAAATGGCGACATACGAATCACAGCATGGATTTGCAATCCCGGATCCCGTGAAATATCCCCAGGGATTCCAGTACATCGAGAAGCGGGAGACGTTTGAGCACGAGGGAAACCCTGAGGCAGACCCTGAGGTAGAGCTGACGGTGACGGTGCTGGACGATGACATCAACGCTCACCTCGATCGGGTCACAGATTGGTACCCCGCAATGTCTCACTTGAACCAGTCGATGGAGACGCATGTGAAGCAAGTAGCGATGTCCAAGCATTCTGTGTTCGGCAGCACGCAAATCAACCACTACTTCATGCACTGGACCGTTGCCA
>LGRX02014349.1:0-10997 GCA_001247695.2 Cymbomonas tetramitiformis | reverse complement strand
TCTAAATACTTCTCACAACTTCTAATAACTTCTCCGTATCACGTGCAACATCTCACGCGCCCACGAGACATGCATTTTCTGCTTTGCAGTCAGTTTACAGACGAAATTAGCCCCCCAACGCCCCGTGAATGTGACCCGATGTGAAATATCACTTCTCGATGCCTAGTAATAACTTCTAGATATTTCTCACAACTTCTAATAACTTCACCGTATCATTTGCATATCTCACGCGCCCACGAGACATGCATTTTCTGTTTTGCAGTCAGTTTACAGACGAAATTAGCTCCCCAACGCCCCGAGAATGTGACCCGATGTGAAATATCACTTCTCGATGCCTAGTAATAACTTCTAGATACTTCTCACAACTTCTAATAACTTCACCGTATCATTTGCATATCTCACGCGCCCACGAGACATGCATTTTCTGTTTTGCAGTCAGTTTACAGACGAAATTAGCTCCCCAACGCCCCGCGAATGTGACCCGATGTGAAATATCACTGCTCGATGCCTAGTAATAACTTCTAGATACTTCTCACAACTTCTAATAACTTCACCGTATCATTTGCATATCGCACGCGCCCACGAGACATGCATATCCTGCTCCGCGGCCCATCTGCGACTTGTATAGCAGCCCTGTGGCCACAATAATTATCGAAAATGCAAAATATTGCATTCGGGTGATTTCTTATAACTTCTAACATGTTCTTGAAACTTCTTGGGACTTCTTAATGCCATTTTCATTGATTATGCAATTTATAGTGCAAGCCCGTCCACCTAGCCGTGCTACATGCCATCATCGAGAACATCCCCCGCATGAAATCTGTGCGCAACAGCGCATACTACAACCCAAAAAAACAGGGGGGAAATAGGTTGGATATTAGTGGCATACCTCCAGTTTTTTTGGCGTGCTTCACGTTACCCATGGCACCTTGGCGTTGGCAGATAACGGTCGTCCACAGGTCATCTGAGAGACTGAGCAGTTGGGATAGAAGCCAATCCAGACGACAGTTTGATTTCCAGTGACAATACTCCTTCAAGAGAAGGTGCCATCGTTCCAGCAGGTTGTTTGTATATTGATCGGCATGTGCAAAATCCATGCACCCGTGAGCCCAACGGTGAATTGTGTGCCGGTATGTACTGTCTACATACTGGACGAATTCCTCAAACTTGGCTTCCCACTTAAGCACCCATGTTGAGAATAGTGACAGTGGATCCACCGGTGCCTCCCCTGTTCCGGTAACGGCATACAGCACGTCGATGAGTTCCTTTAGGCATGTAGAACGGTCGAAGCGAACTGACGAATTGGGCATTCTCTCCCAGGCTCCTTTCACCCAAGCGCGAATGACGTGCCAGGTGCAGTAAATGATCCACCGCGAAGCATATTCACAGCCAAACACGGCTTTAATGGCGTTGACCTCCGCGAGTGACATGTCAATGATGAATGTCGGCTGCCATGGCGTTGGCAGTCGAGGTGCCAGTTTGACTTTCACAGATCTTAAGAACTTAGCAAGCTCGTCGGCGGTAGTCGTTTGCAAAATTGCATGGGCAAAAGGAAACCCATTAGCAAACTCGTTAATCAAGCTTAGAGTACCAAGCTCAAAACCATACCGATTGACTCCGAAGGTGGTGTCCATCAAGCCAGTCCCGGGATGTTTTACCAGTTCGCTGAATTGTGCCGCTGTCATTATACCCATGGCAAAGGGGACACAGACAACTGGCACCGTGGCTAGGCGAATAAACTGTGGTGGAGAGTGATCAGCACAGAAAGCCACTGCGGTTGGTTCTCCTGCACGAAAAATTACGACGTTGTGAGAAGATGCAATCACAAAATCCGAACATACTAAAACAGGAGGTGGATGACATGCGTACCTCCTACGGGGCCTTGTGACGCGGGGCGCTCACAGCCGGGAAACTGGCATTCATAGAGTTCCTGCGGCTGGTAATACAGTACACAATCTTGGTGTAATTCCACCCACTTCTCGATAGAAAGCAACGGGTCTTCATCGTACATCCACGTCTCCTTGGCCACAAACGTACGGGCATTCCGCATATCATTAGAACAAAGGTTATCATCACGCGCCGCCTAGAGGGAAACAAAGTCCTACCGTGCTCTCTTTATTGATTTTATCCCCCCTAGAAATAAATTATTATCAGTCACAAACAGTCGCGGCGGAATTGTTATTTATTTACCGGACTATTTGTTTATTTGTTGCGATTCGTTTTCGTAGAAATCTTATTTAATTCTGACTGTTTGCTTTTATTGTTTGTCACATAGACTATGGTCGCACCAATATAATTAATTATTATGTTTGTGGTTTGTTATAGGCCGCCGCGTGTCGTTTGTTACTTTATGGCCTGAGTGCTGGTCCGCCCTATCAGTATGACTGCACCCTCTTATAAGCCGAATAGGATTGAGTTTCGGCACATACTTATACAAGCCGAAATATACAAGCGTCCCGTTATGAAAGGCTGTCTTTTTAGGACGACCGACAGCTTCTGCAGCGGACTTGGTGAGAAGCCCTTCATAAAACCTAAGGTAACGCTCAGGAACCGTGCGCTGAAGGACCGGTGCGGGTGGGCGTCTGACTTCAGGGTCCGGGTTTACGTCACTCGGTTTCACGCATTTCACGAAGCTCGATAGCGTACTCTGTGGTTGGCGTTCTAGGGCGCGGTGCGCAAGGAACATGGTACCCCTCGAACTTTTGGTGCAGACACACCCTCACCATCAGCAATCATACCCGTCTTCCGCTTCGTGGCGCAGATGATACACGGTGGATCCATGGCGTGGCCCGAGCGCTTACGGTAACTTTATTTTTTTGTTGGAATTGCGGATTGTGGGTTGACGTACGTCATTCAGCATCGAGTGTTATTTCTTAATTGGTTTGTCGATTGCAGTTGTCGCATGGCCGAGAACCGATGACTTTAATTAATTTCCAAACTATTGGTTGTCGTGTCGTGTGTACGTGGCCAAATTTATTTATTAATTGGATTTGTCGTTTGACGTCGAGTGACGCGATTTAGAAATTATTTATATATGGGGTAAAATCAATAAAGAGAGCACGGTAGGTGTGCGGCTGTTGCACTGTCACGCCCGCGCATGTCTCCTCCGGCGGGCTATGAACGCCCCGGTTCTCGACGTCACAGGTGACGACGGAAGCCGGCTCTACCAGCTCATGTCCCTCTCAGGAGATGGGCGTCTCCTGAACCGGACCCGCCACTGCCGCTGCGGGCCCTCGAGCGTCTGACTCTGCGGGCCCCGAGGGCGAAGCCTGAACCAAGGTGAGCCTCTGGACTTGGGACTCTACTGTATGACCGCCTGCAGCCTTTCCTCTAACTGGGCCTCAGCCGACCTCCGATCTGCTGCCCGCCGCTCGTCAGCAGCTATCTGCTGAGCGACGCTCTCGTCGACAGCCAACTGCATGGCAGTCTCCCGAGCCTCTGCAGCTAGCCGGTCTGCGGCCCAGCGCTCTTCGCGTCTTCGGCAGCGCGTTGCTCGGAGACTCTGCGCTCCTCGGCAGCGCGCTGCTCGGAGACCCTGCGCTCCTCGGCAGCTCTTTGACTCTCTTGGAGTTGCCGAGACAGCTGTTCCATGCGAGCCTCGGCAGCTGCCTCCCGAGCTTGAGACTCCTTCTGCAAGGCTTCCTTTAGCTCTTGCAGGTCCTGACTGTTCCTGCTCCAGGTGGATTCCGGGGACGACGACGTGTGTGAGCTGTCATCTGAGGAAGTCGGACCAGGGCGCGGGGCCGAGGGTGCTCGACCGGGCTTCCTGGTGCGAGACACTGGGCGACTGGGGCCGCTCGGTCTGGGCGCCTGGTTCCTGGGCTTAGGGGGTCCCACGGGATGCTCCTCCTCCGATGAGGACGAGAGGGGAGCAAACCGGTTGGCCCAGCTCCGACCCACCGGAAGCTGCGGAACTCAGAGGTGCCGTACCTGACTTCCTAAGGCCCTTATATGACCTCCGGGTGCTGCCGCTAATCCTGACGGCAGCAACGACTGCTCTCCTTACCTCCTGGAGGTCCACTCCTCGGTTCACTATCTCCCCTGGTCTGCGGACGTTGCGGCGGTTGATGGCAAAGGCGGAGAATTTACACCTCCCAAGGGAGTTGTGAGGGTCCTCGCGCTTTTGCTGCATCAATTCCTTGGACTCGGAGACTGACTTCTGGTGGACCTCCAGACGATAGGCGCCGTCGTCGGAGAGCCCATGGTCCTTGAACTGGAACCACATCACCCCTGACAGTGGGTGGTATTTCCCCAGGCGCTTTAGGTCTCGACGGATGTCTTGCCACCAAGATTCCTGGTCGGAATCAGTGTCGCAATCGGTTTCGGTTGAAACCGAAATACCGACGACGGTTTTATTCCTGCTCGATGATCCGTCCTAAACTGTCCCCGACAGGACCCTGGGTGCTTTCGATCCGGACGGCACCGATCCCGACGGGGGTTGATTTTTTTTGATCCGTCTCATCCCGATCCCGATGAGATTTTCCCGAAATTGAACCGCATTATCCCGATCCCGATGGTGTGTGCCCCATCGATGAACCGTTGAACCGTGCGGTATACCGGGATGCCCTCGCCTGCAAGAACTGAACAAAATCCACTCAACCTTGCGCTTCTAATGCCTTCCAATTGGATACTCTTTATCTTTTGCCATTGCACGGAAACGTGGCTGCCTCTTACTACCTCCCGCCTACGCGTTTCGTTTGAATTTTCATGCGTGTTGACGAACGAAGGTGTGTGCTAGCTCTTTAAAAAGCTTCCCTCGCGCTTTTCGTTCGCGCTCTGGTCTGTAGGAGTCTACACCTTGACTTCTTCTCTTCTTTACGGTTTCGGACTTATACTATTCTACACTTATTAAACGACCGCACGAGGTATGCTTACGCTTGGTCAACTACAAGACTTCGGTTTCGTAAATCTATATAGTTATGCTTTTGCTATCAGTGCATGCTTTCAATACACAATATACAGCAGTTACGGCTCTTTACTTTTATGTTATACTTTTCAGTTCAGTTCATCTCCCCGAAACGGGTTACTCTTAGAGTTCTTATACATTCAGGAACTCTTTCCATAACTCAACTGTACTGAGTACTCCGTACAACAGTCTAGGCACCTCACATCAACATCATTCTGATCGGTCCTACTGTACTCCGTACTGAGTACTCCTGCGTTTTATACTTAGCCGTTTTTCTTGCTCTTGTGCTTACCTCCTAGCACAACTCCCCCCCCCTTAGGGAAGGTCACGTCCACGCTGACCACGTCGGACCAGTAAAGCTTTTATACAGATCTTCTACTGTTGCTCTGAATGATTATACAGGTCTCAGCCGCCTGTTGTCTGGGATGACATTACACTTCCCAAGACACACCGCAATAAGGAGATCGACCTCTTAAGCACAAGGGTCGGCCTCTCACCGGTCTGCCATCTGCACTACCAGGCTCCCCCAAGGCTCAAGGTTTCACATCCATTACCACGCTCAAGGTTTTAAACCTCCCAACACGGTACACTTACAGGGGATGACAATAGGTTTGCCAATTACCTGACAGTTCTCGGGATGCCGGCCCGGAGGAAAGGTTTTAAACCTTCACCGCCTCCTCGGAGTGCTAGAGCTTTTACCCAGATCTCCAACTGCTGCCCGGTCGTGCCAGGTCCGGAGCCAATGCTCTCGTGAAATGGATTATACAGATTTCCACCTGTTGCCTGGTCGCGCCGAGGCTAGAGCCACTGCTCGCTTGGATAGATTACCCAGGTTCTCACCTGCCGCTTGGTCATACCAAGGCTTAGAGCCACTGCTCAAATGGATTATACAGATTTCCACCTGTTGCCTGGCTGTGCCGAGGCTAGAGCCACTGCTCTCTCGGATGGATTGCCCAGGTTCTCACCTGCCGCCTGGTCTCGCCAAGGCTGGAGCCACCGCTCTTCCCGACGCTCCCCAACGCTCTCAATCGCTAAGACCACTCGCGTCAGATTCCCATCCGCCCTCAGGTATGATCGTCACCTCCGCTCGCACTCCTGCTAACGCTATCGGTTCCGGCTCAAACTCGGGCGGGTCACTCTCAACAACAGCTGACTGGACTAAAACGCTCATCTCGCTCAGCTCCTCCCTGACAAGCAGTTCAGACAGGAACGCATGCACCTCTTCATGTAGGGTCAGGTTGTGGAAAAGCTGTCGGTTTAACAGTGCTGACGGAATCCCATACAAATTCTCTCGCGCTCCCATGCCCTTCGCGAACACACCTCCGGCTCTCATCGCGCGCCCTCCTTGCGCTACTTTCTCGTGCCTACCGTGCTGCCGGAAGAACTCGCAAGGCGTATCGGAATCGCACACTCGCAAGGGTGTGCGCAACGGAACGTTGGTCCAGATGTGCGTGGGCTTCCTGTATGCGGTCCCGTATTTGCAGTACGTGACGAGGTGCGGAGCTGGTAGATTGCTCATGCAGCGACGCGTGTGCAACCCGTGGGGCTCTCTTCCCCTCGGGTTCTCAATGAAGTATGCTTCGGGCCTCAAGTACCGGATGATCTCCAATGTCCTACGAACTCGCCTGTCCGCAGCACGCAAATCTCGGATGCCTACCGTCTTCGCTTGGCTGTACTCTGTGCAAGGTGGGCTAGCCCAGACTACGTCGAAGTGTCCTGGTCTGAACTGTCGATAGTCCCATCGCATGATATCCTCGCAATGTGTGGGGCCCCACTTGGGCTGAATGTCTACAGCAACTACTTCGCTGTTGGGAAATTGCTTAGTGAACTGCCTCTCGACTGACCCGGTCCCACAAAACAATACAAGAATCTTAGACTGGCCGACTGGCTCCTTCTCAAGTGCTGCGGCTCCGTTGACTGGCGGCAGGGTGCTCTGAGCAGATACTCTCGCGAAAGTTCCTACCTCCTCATCAAACCTCTCCTCTGGCACCCATGGCATTGCTCCGTCTACCTTGAGCTCCTCCGATAGCGTGGTCCATACCGCTCCTGCGGACTCGTCGCGTCTCTTACGGACCCTAAGCTTCTCTCGCTCCACTCTCTTAGCCTCGATCCTCTCAAACTCCAACAACGCTCGGTTGGGAACACCGGGCCTGCCGGCTCCGTCCCACTCCAGATCCTCCCGGGTCTTCCACTCGTTCTCACTGCGGGGCATTCCTGTCCACTTGACCAGGTACTCTGTCCACCTCCTGCCCTGGCGCTGGCGCGTGCGCGAACGCTCCACCCTCTCGACGTGGGTTTCTTTGCGCCCGCTGACGTCCAACGGAGGAGGGGGAATCTCCTTAGCTCTCTCAACGAAGCGGCTGCCCGACTCTACTGGCGAAAGCCGGTCCACGGTAAACACATCGTGCACTTTCCACTGCTTAGGCGTTTGCAACCTATAGGCCGACGGTGCGCCTCTATCGCTCGCGGGAAGGGCCATCTGCCTGTCGCTGTGAAAGACTTCCAGCACCCGAAGGGGCCCAAGGCGCTTCTTAAGCAATTTCTTGTGCAACCCGCGGTCGCCCGGCTGGGTGAGGTGCGTGGCATCCACCCAAACCTCATCGCCTACCGCGTAACTCCTGGACCTGTGACGCGCGTCGTACTGGGCGATCTGTTGCTGCTGAGCTAAGAGCAGCTTCTCCCTAGCGAGCTGCAACTGGCGAACAAACTGGCGGGCTGTCTCGTGGGCTGTACCCTTTTTTACTGCTGCACCCCTCCCTCCCTTAGCTCGGCCTCTCCGTGATGCAAGTGCTGCCTCCACGAAGAAGTCCAGCTGAGAGGCCGGAGCGTGACCATACGTCAGTTCAAAAGGGGTGAATCCCGTGACGGCGGAACGAGAGTCATTAATGGCGTACTCGACCGGGGTACACCATAAATCCCAATCGTGCTGGTTGGCGTCGACGTACGCGCGCAACATGCGTTCGACCGTGTGGTTTGTGTGCTCTGCCTGCCCATCACCTTGTGGGTGGTACGGCGTGGTAGAGGCAACCTGGACTCCCATCAACCGATGTAGCTCGAGATGCATCTCATCCCTGAAGCGGGAGTCCCGATCACAGACGATCTTCATGGGAGCGCCGTGCAAACGCCACACTTGGTCGAAATACATGCGCGCGATCTGTGCAGCTGAGCTGTCAGCGTAAAGCACGGGAACTACGTGCACCATCTTGGACAACTTGTCCGTGAAGGTAGCAAACGCGTCGTACCCTCGCTCTGTGCGGGGCAGCCCAGTGACGAAGTCGATACTAACCACTTGCCACAGTCTTACTGGGACTTGCAGGGGGTTAAGCTGACCGTCTGGATACCCGTTGCGTGGCCGTGTCTGTTGGCACACAACGCAGGATTTGCACCAGTCGGTGACATCCTTGCTCATGCGTGGCCACCAAAAGCGACGGGATACTCTGTCCAGTGTCTTATCCCTTCCTGTGTGCCCTGCTGCTGGGGACTCGTGTGCCTCGCGCATCACCAGCTCTCTGAGGGGGGAATCCTGAGCTAGCACTAGCTGATACCGTCCTTCTGCCACTCGCCATATCATGTCGTCTACCATGCGAAATGTGTCTGTCCTCTGATGTGGGGCTGCGATCAGTTCCTCCTTCAACGAGCTGAGGTACTGGCTGCGTTCGTATTCCGCTTGCAAGGCGCGGACGAACTCATCAGCCTTCAGTGGGCCTGATGCCGCCCTGGCCCTTGCTGCAACCCCTGTAGTGACTAAAGGTTCGTCGGATTCTGCCTCACTGTCCTTTCGCGCAGGCGGCGCTCGGGGCTTTGCCCTGCTGGCTGCTGGGGCCCACACCAGAAGGACCGGCCAGCGCAGCGGGGGTCGACCTCCATCAGGGGACTCGAAGAGGTGGTTGGGACGACCTTTTTCGTCCTTCGTGTCAAAGACTTTGACCGGATGAAGCCCATACTTGGGGTGAATCAACCGCCTCCAGGGGGCGTCATAGTCTGGCAGAAGGAACATCGCCGAGGTGTTTTCCGGATCGGCGCGCCACTCAGCAAGGAAATGCCGAAGAATTCTTTCTATCAAGTCTGAATCCTTCGTGTAAGGGGGGTTGCACCAAACGTGTTTCCTGCGCCACTTTTCCTTCAAGCAATCGGTCCAATAGGTGTCAACCTGCCGGTTAACGCCCATGGAGTCGCAACACGCGTCAACGTCAAACACCCCGTACTGGGCTGCTATCTCCTCAAAGCGCTCCCTGATCAGCTTCCAGTCCTGGCGATCTACGACCTGGTCGTAGTGGGAGCTTTCTGGGGGCTTAACGGGCTCAGGTACCTTTCCGGCTGCCTTTGGATGACTCTGGGCCTCAGGGTGGGGGAACTTCGGGTGACTCTGGACTTCTGCTGTGGCCTGTTCCCTAGCTCGGTCTGCTCTGGTCATGACTGCTAGCGATTCGGCATCCCTCAAGGATTTCTCGCCTACTGCTAGGGTGGCAGCTGCGTCCAGCCAAAGGCCCGGCGACTCTACCCACGTGAGCCCATTCAGATGGGTGAGCTCACCAATGACCGGTGCTGGACTGGTGGGAGGGAAGGACTCGTCCTCGGAATCACTATACTCGAAGGTGGCGCCTAAGACAGATGTGGGATCCTCGTCCCCTTCGCATCTCTTGCCTTTCGGCTCAGAGTACTCGGGTCCATCAGATCCATCGGTGGTGCGATCCACTGCCCCGAGGACAGAGGTAGGATCCTCGTCCTCTTCGGACCCCTTGCCTGCCGGTGCGGAGTCTCCGGGCCCATCCGTGGCGCGATCCACAATCCCTTTTTCCTTCAACCCTTCTCTGGCTGACATTTCCTGATAGTCTGGTCGCCGGGACTGCGCGTCTGGTACTACTAAACAGCGCCCTGGCACGTGCTCCATCTGATGGACTCCTACCTCTACCAAGTCCTCGTACCAGCGAGCCTGACGTCGGCTGAGCTCCCTAGCTGGGGCGAAGAGCCACTGAAGGGGTTTATGGTCTCCCATGAGCTTAAATGATGTGAAAATCAGATAATGTCTCCAGGTGACCGTGGTGCAGTGATGGATGGCACAAAGCTCCCGTTCCCCAGCGTGATAGTTCTGCTCTGCGCTGGAGAACTGCCGGCTTTCAAAGGCCAAGGGCTGTAAGCCTCGTCCCTGATCCTGCATGAGTACACCCCCTAGTGCTACTCCACTGGCATCTGTCTGCACAAAGAAGGGTCTGGAACCGTCTGCTGCACCCTTTTGATCGGGTAGGGCCAAGGCTGGGGAGGAGATCAAGGCAGTTTTTAGCTGTTTAAATGCTGCCTTTTCATTCTCGCCCCAGGTCCAGTCCACGCCGGATTTGGTGAGGCGGGTCAACGGGTACGCGATATCTGCGAAGTTCTGGATGTACCTCCGGTAGAAGCCACACATGCCCAGAAACTGTCGCACGTGTGTGACAGTTTCTAGGTCTGGCCAATCGCGTACCGACGCAACCTTATCCTGCTGTGGACGACATCCATCCTGATCCACCACATGCCCTAGGAACCGGACTGATCGCTTGCACAATTTGACTTTCGACTTTTTGAGGTAGACTGAATTCTTTCGGCATGCCTCCAGGACCTGGCGGAGGTGGTCGAGGTGTACCTCATGGGCGCTCTTACCCTGAACCTCAGCCGAGAAAATCATGATGTCATCTACAAATACTCTGCAAAAGGGTAGGTGCCCGAGGTACTGTTGCATCATCCTTTGCCAGGTACTTGGGGAGTTTGACAATCCCATAGGCATGACCAACCACTCGTACGCTCCAAAGTGCGTAGTCATTGCGGTTTTCTCCACGTCCTCTGCTTTCATAGGGACCTGCCAAAATCCCCAAAGGGCATCCATCGTAGAGAAGACGGTAGCCCCTTGTAGATCATCTAAGAGACTCTGGACATCCGGGAGGGGGTACTTGTCCTTGACTGTGATCTCATTGATCTGTCTGTAGTCACTGACTAGACGCAACTCCTTGGGATTACTCGGCTTGGGGACCATCAGCACAGGGCAGCCCCACGGAGAGGCCGAGGGTCGTATGTACCCTTTGGCTAAGAGCTCATCTAGCTGTTGCCGGAGTTGCCGCAA
>LGRX02014348.1:0-15332 GCA_001247695.2 Cymbomonas tetramitiformis | reverse complement strand
GCACGCTTTGCACCTATCTACCGTACGCGCACCCTCGCGCATTCCTCCCCACCTACCACTCGCAGCGCCGCTGCTCACCCTTTGGCCGCTGATTCGCAACCGCAGATAAAGCAGCATAAGGCACGGCGCCGGGGAGAGCGCCGCACGCGCCACGCGCCTGATTCGGCGCGGAGCGGAGCACCCTCCCCGCACCCTTTGTCCCTGGATCCCATGGTCCCGGCATGCCCACTATGCACCTATCTACCGTACGCGCACCCTCGCGCATCCCTCCCCACCCACGACTCGCAGCGCCGCTGCTCACCCTTTGGCCGCTGATTCGCAACCGCAGATGAAGCAGCATAAGGCACAGCGCCGGGGAGAGCGCCGCACGCGCCACGCGCCGGATTCGGCGCGGAGCGGAGCAGCCTCCCCGCACCCTTTGTCCCTGGGTCCTATGGTCCTTGCGTGCACGCTATGCACCTTTCTACCGTACGCGCACCCTCCCCCATCCCTCCCCACCCACCACTCGCAGCGCCGCTGCTCACCCTTTGGCCGCTGATTCGCAACCGCAGATGAAGCAGCATAAGGCACGGCGCCGGGGAGAGCGCTGCACGCGCCACGCGCCTGATTCGGCGCGGAGCGGAGCAGCCTCCCCGCACCCTTTGTCCCTGGGTCCTATGGTCCGTGCGTGCACGCTATGCACCTATCTACCGTACGCGCACTCTCGCGCATCTCTCCCCACCCACCACTCGCAGCGCCGCTGCTCACCCGTTGGCCGCTGATTCGCAACCGCAGATGAAGCAGCATAAGGCACGGCGCCGGGGAGAGCGCTGCACGCGCCATGCGCCTGATTCGGCGCGGAGCGGAGCAGCCTGCCCACACCCTTTGTCCCTGGGTCCTTTGGTCCGTGCGTGCACGCTATGCAACTTCTCTACCGTACGCGCACCCTCGCGCATCCCTCCCCACCCACCACTCGCAGCGCCGCTGCTCACCCGTTGGCCGCTGATTCGCAACCGCAGATGAAGTAGCATTAGGCACAGCGCCGGGGAGAGCGCCACGCGCCTGATTCGGCGCGGAGCGGAGCAGCCTCCCCGCACCCTTTGTCCCTGGGTCCTCTGTTCCTTGCGTGCACACTATGCACCTTTCTACAAAGATATAAACAAAGATATATGCGGGGGGGGAAAAACAATCCCACCCATGACCCGCTGCTCACCCTTTGGCCGCTGATTCGCAACCGCAGATGAACAGTCGCCCGACAGGCTGCTGACCAGGCACCCGCGGAGTGGCGGTTGCGTTCGCTAGATGAAGGGCGGGCGGGCGGGATCCCGTACGGGAAGGGAGGGGAAGGAAAAGTTCACGGTCTTACCGTGTTTTCCTCGACCACTCCTCCAGCGACCGGGGGGGAGGCCGCCTCCCTGCACGGTTGCAGCTTCGGAGGCCTGCGCACCAGTTCACGAAAGCATGTTTGAATCCACTCCGGAAACCATGGGATATTCCCACAGCAGTGGCATCCCACAGCGTGCATGCCGGAAAACAGGGGAGTCCGCATACCTGAATGAATACGCACAGCCGGTGACTTTTCCTAAGCACGTGATTCCGCACCAGGGCGCAGTCACCGGCTGTGTGTATCCACATATACGCTGACCACCTATTAACGCAGAAACTTTCAGGAGCCGTCCGCTCTTTCAGTCGAACAGCGGTTAACTAATTAAGCCACGAACCTATCCAACATGCACATCCACAAGAGACAAGCATGGGGCACGTAACCTTTGGAGCGAGTGCGGCCTGGCCTGCATACCTGAATGAATACGCACAGCCGGTGACTTTTCCTAAGCACGTGATTCCGCACCAGGGCGCAGTCACCGGCTGTGTGTATCCACATATTCGCTGACCACCTATTTACGCAGAAACTTTCAGGAGCCGTCCGCTCTTTCAGTCGAACAGCGGTTAACTAATTAAGCCACGAACCTATCCAACATGCACATCCACAAGAGACAAGCATGGGGCACGTAACCTTTGGAGCGAGTGCGGCCTGGCCTGCCTCGCTGCCAACCGTGGCCGTCCTTGCCCGTTTAGGTGCACCTTGTTCAGCAGCGCCCGTTGCTCCTGTCCGGGTACTCTCCATTCTTAAGTAACAGTACTCGCTTTTAAAAGTAAACTAACTGTTCTGCATACCTTGCAACAGAACTGCTTTCTATCACCCGCGTGATTCAAGAAAAAAGTAAAACTACTTACCAGCCATTTTCTTTCTCGACCTTCTGCTACTTAAATCAAATAAACAAAAAAATAAACTGTTACAGTTTAACTGTTTTTTGAAAACTTCAACTTCAAGAACCTAACTTGGTTTCTTGGCTACGTTACCTCTATCTCTCTTACCAGCTATGGTGCGCGTGGCCACTAAAATCGGCTACCTTTCGGCTCCCTACTGGTTTAGCCGAGACAGGTATGATACGATCTGTATGTGACGCATCCCACCTATCTACTGAACGATGATGTATACCCCTGCCTGCGTTCATACCTGGCCGCCATTCGCCAGTCGCTCCACTCCTGTCAATTCTACCTTGGCCACAGACCAGAGAATTGCACATCTACCATTCAGGATCCTCGTTTGCCACGGTTTACCAGCTCCGTCTCTATATTTATACTACATTGCGAAGTTTTATATCCATTTACCATTAGGCCACGACCATTTACCATTCCAGATCCTCGTTTACCACGCTCCGTTCTGAAATTACCAGGCTTTTACCATGCTTCAACCTATGTTACCGCAAATTACCAATGATTTACCGTCAGTTATTTTTTTTTCATAAATATTTTAACGTTTACCACCTGATTACCACCCCACATAGGGGCTTACCGCCGTTTACCACCAGTTTACCACATTTTAACACCAGTTTACCACATTTTACCACGATTCCTTCTCAGTGTGTCGGGACTGCCCGAACGGCGGGCCACGCGGACATGTTGGCGCACACGGCTTCAGCGTTGCGGACAGCGAGAATGACGTCTTCGCCACGCTGTTCCAGAACGCCATGGACAGCAACGACGCCGCTCGTTTCGACGCCGTCTGCTACATTGCAGACGACAAACCGGAGCTCTACGACACCGTCTCCGCCTTCTCCTTCGCTGTCAACGACCATATCGCAAAAATGAGACACGCGGGCGCAAATGAGAAAAAATGAGAAAGCATTAAATTGTCTGTCAAATTGGTTTTTGGGGTTCTGAATGACAAATATGAGGGTTAATTTGAATAGTCCTTGAAGGAATTTCGAAAAATCTGGTTTTTGACTCTTCAAAGTAGCCACGCGAGTCACGCGTGCGGCAAGAAAACGGGAAAGATGGAAGTATCGTGTTAGGTGTGGAAAGTTATGATTTTGCGTTATGTTTGTGAACGAAATGTTAGATTTTTGCACTATTAGAATATGTAATATTTTGACATTTCCAAAAATGCAACTATTTGCTTACATGGGAGAGATCCAGCAGATTTATGGTCCATTTTAGGGTGTTTGGAGGGTCACGTCGTAAAATACTTCTCATCGGGCGAAAGTGAGCAGCAAAGGAGATATTTTCAAAAGCTATTATGCTGGAAAAGTTGTTCGGGACTGAAAACAACCAGGGGTGATGCTCCCCCAGGCTTCATGTGACCCAACAAGGGTCTTCCGCCACCGCGGCAAGCCTTGGGGTGCGGCAGACCGCCGATGGGTTTTGGGTTCTCCGCCCTCACATCTCTCGCGGTCTGCATGCTGTTCTTTGTTTGTGCAACTGCCATGCCTTCCCAAGATCACTCCGCGCAAGCATCCTCAGCGACCCCGGAGCACACCGGCGACGAGGTCGGTGGTGCTGGTGTGCAGACGCCCACAGCCGTCCCGCTGGCGCTCTATTGACGGCCGGAGGGGTGGTACCCCAACGACCATGGGAGTTATCTCGGCACCCTTTGGACGTGGTACCCGGGTCCCTCGCAACCACCCGAAGCGGCTCCGATCGTTGCCGTGTCGCCCTCGCCGGGTGGTGCTCCACCGTCGCCGATCTATGTGCCACCCGCCTGGGGCGAGTTGGACGAGGATGCACCTTCTTCATCAATCGAGCACAGGACCCGGCTGGTTGCACCCGGTGCAACTGACTACAGGATCATCGGCACTTTCTCAACTTTCTCATGTTGCTCTACGCATGATTTGCCAAACAGTGGTACCAGCTCTCCTGGGCGCTGTAACAGAGGCACCGGCTCTCCCGGGCACTCTCGACGTGGCTAGAAATGACGGGATTGGATTAGCCTGCCTCCAGATTGAGATGCTGTTGGTTCAGGTGACCCCAAGATGGGCGTTGATTTAGGGTTTTAACTGTATCTGTATTCTGCAGTATGCCTCTAGTCGCTGACTGCTAGTTTCAGGAGTTACCCTGCCAGAAAGGACAGGTTCTCCTGTAGGATGCTTATTTCCACCGAAGCTGAGTAGGTGTTTGTTTGAGTTCCGTGACCACCTAGTTTGCCAGTCACCACCCTAGGTGGTGTGCTGGAAGTGACGCCCCGACTGTCAGTCCTATAGTTAGGCTGTATGACTGTCACCGGTCCCGGAACCCTAGACCCCGAACATATAACGGGAAGAGTGAGTATTCTCACCGGTTATCTATTCTGATTATCTGTCTCACCGAATATACAGCCCAGCTGATATATTCAGTATATTTTCTACAGTGTGCTAAAGCTTAGTACGCAGTACGACGTGTCATCGCACCGAAGGTGCATCTATTCCTCTCGTCCGATACAGTAATCACCCACCTTTAAGAAAACAGGGATTTTGGGCCAGCCAGCCGTACTCATCGAGTTGGGTACCCCCCCCTCCCCCCCCGCCAGCGTCAGCGTCATAAGAGAACTCGAAGAATAGTAGATCGCTCATTTTCAACCAGCCAGCTTATTTCTTCACTCAAGACGTGGACACTCACCTCAGCCCAGCGACTTTCTTAAAATTTTCACACCGCCCGACATGGACCCAGAGAGCCGTGCGCAGCTGCGTGACCTGAAACAGGATTTTATTGTCGACGAGATTATTTCTGAAGAAGACTACTTGCAGCTTAAAGAAATAGTATTGAACGCGGTTAAATCTAAGGCATCAAGCAAGAATGAAGCCCCCCGTGTGAAAGACGTGTACATGGAGATGACCACACGCCTCCCGCTACCAGATACACCACAGGCACGTGTGAACAAGGCCGACGCTATCAGGAGGAAGGCGAAGGCATACATTGAAGCAACTGTGGCGCATGGCGCGGCCGTCGACGTTCAACTGTACGCCCACGTGGCGTACCACCATATCCCTACTCAAGTTCTTCTTCATGGGGACCTTCTCGACTACAGCATGCAGGGACTGGAACACCTGCACAGTCGAAGAAAGCTCAATGCACGGAGACACAGCAATAAAAAAGGAAGCGGGCTGAAGGGTGTTGCAGCACAAACTATGAAAAAAGAAGTTGCCGCAAGGTTGGTTGCAAGATCTACGCAATTCAAGCATAGGAATATCAGTCGGCATGAGAGACAGAAGATTTTCCAGAGAGCGAAGGAAGCGAAAGAGGCGGAGGAACAAGCCGCGCCTACCTTGTAAGCGAGTGCTCCGGCGAGGGGCTTCGTCACTGCGCGGTATTTTCCACTTCGCGGCTAGCTCTGTCAGCATCATGCTATCCTCTCGACAGAAGCCCTCCCACACGTTATCACTGGCGATACGCTCAGCCTCTTGCAATAAAGCCGCCCCGTTATCCAGCATTCTGGGGCTGACACGCAGCCCCTTCTCAGAGAACTGTCTCGGAAGAGCGGCCCAGGTCTTTTTGATATACGCTTCTGGCACAAACGTCTCGGGTTTACCCCATAGCTCTGTGGTTTTGGGGAATGCAACTGGAAAGTTGAGACAGCCTTGTAGATTGAAAACCAGCCTCTGGTATGTAACTATCATACTATGACTTCCGTGTGCTGTTATTTTGTGTTTTAAAGTCGCCGGGACCGTGATGCCTGCCAACTCCCCAGAGGCACGGACCCTTACAGACCCTAAACCTTCCGTGGGAAAATACTTCTCAAACTCGTAAATCTTACTCAAGTGTTCCTGACGAGTAACGCGGACTGATATTGTTTGCCCTTCACGTGTATTCGTGCGCTTGCAAACTCGGCCTCGAGGTAAAATAACCTCCTCAAAAATCCTCAAGTGAAAATTCGGCACTGTAGCCGTGCAACCTGCGCGCAGCTTGCTACGAGCTAAGCTAGCGAAGGCATCTCGGGAAGCATCTATAAAAAACAGCGAGTGTCAACGAGGGAGTCCTGCGATAGCACGGGCCCACGGCACTGAAAACATATCCTACTGGCAGCGGGAAACGTCGCGTGGCTACTTGACCTCGTGTCAAGAACGCATTGCAAGCAAAACTGAGCCATACTGTGGATGGGGTGGATAAATTTAGTCGGAAGAGGGTGTTGAGGCTTGAAGGACCTGCCACACCGAAAGGGAAAAAAGTGAGAGACGTGAAGTAAATTCTAAGGCGAAGAAGTTTTTTAAAACCCATCAACATACAAATTTCCGAATAACTTTCGAGCACTTTCCGCATCCGTTCACTCTCTAGCGACTCGCGAATATACACAACTTAAACAGGTGAAACCAGTGAGAAGGGGGTAGTGAGCCATAGAGCAGCTCAACGCACCGTCTGTGAAGCTTGACCGAGTGGCAAACATTTTTTGAAGTAAAAACATTGTATGCGTTAATATTTTCCGTAAATCCTACGTGGCGAGATTGCGTATCGCGTGAGTACGTGGTTGTCTTAGCTTGCTGACGGCCACGTTGGATCTGGTTAACAATTAGTTCAGTTTTCCCACGAAAATAACCGCAACGATGAAAACGAAGTGCTATGACGCGCCAGTGTCAGGGTGTCATGTGGTTGCGCCTCTTGGCAGACCGTAAGGCCGCGTTGAAGTCCGCGATGGACTCGGACGGGTCGGTGTGGGCCTTAAAACGGACGCCAAGAAGGTCCGATGTCCCCTGGAAGGGTGCACCGGAGTCCAGCAGACGCCGCGCGAGCTCCAGCAGGGCCCGCTTGCCGTCCAGAGGGTGCAAGGTCGCAGACGCCTCGAGCCAGTCACCTGCCGGAGAGGCGGGGGACACGATGAGCTCGAGAGTTAAGAAGAGGAGCTTGTTGGCCTCGGGCCGCACGGCCAACGTGGAGTCCTCCAAGTCGAACATAGGGGCAAACAGCGCGTCCTCTGCCTCGAATGCCTCCTGGAGAGCAGGCACCAGCTTAGAGAGGAGCACCTGAGCGTTCGACTCCGTACCCGTAAATCGGTCATGCTTGTCGGGAAAGCATTTCCGGATGACGTGCTTCGCCACGCTCTCGTCGAAGCGCTCACGCGTGAGCGAGTGAACACCCGCCAAGAAAACGGCTCGGGCGGAGTTCGCAGCTGGGACACCAGCGGGTGCCGGCGTAGCCGGCGTGACGGAATTACGTGCGGCAGCGGAGTCGAAAATTGTAGCTAGCGAGCGTCGGCGCGACGCCATACTTGATGTCAATCTAGTCGCAACCATGATGTAGAAGACTATAGAGACGAAGTGAGGGAAAATGTGGCGAGGTGCGGAAGGAGCGGCGGCCAAAATATGTAAGGCGGTCGTCGAGGAAAAGAAGGAAAGCTGCGGCGCAAAAGACTCCCCAAACGTGCATGTGGATCTAACAACGCGGCCAAGGAACTTGGTGTCGGATCCGACCAAAATTCCAACGTCTAACAACGCGTAGAACGGGAAAATCAAGCAGCCACGAGCCCGAGCTCTCCGTAAGTCCAATCAACCAGCTTCGTGACTAGGCCATACCGCTCCGCCGCGCCTCTAGAGGAGCCCCTCACTCCATCTCAAGCGTCGGTGTTTAGCCTGACATGGCCAAACTACGCAGTGTCTAAATAAAGAGTGCGTGGGGCCAAACCTGTTGGATATATCCCTAGGACTCGGGATATATACACTCAGAGATAGGTTTTCTCAGAATGTGATAAAGTAAATAAGTTAACCCGATATAACGGGCATAAACAGTTAGGGTTCGGGTTCGGGTGACAGTCATACACACTACTATAGGAAGAGTCACAAAGCAAGCGGTGTGACTGTTCCAGCAACATGGTGCGTTTTGGGTTTGGGTTCGAATGTACCCAAACCCAAAACTGTCGAGCCGAGTAGAGGTCCTCGTGCGTTTGACCATACGAAACTTCGCAACGATACTCACAAAGTTCTTCCCAAAATGTCATCGTGGGTCACATGCACATAAAAGTATTCCCCAGAACCAATGCAAAATGAAAAGTATTCCCAAACGGCGACTTTTCTATTCCCAAATAATTATATTCCGATATTTATTGAAGATGTTTCGAAACACACGAATAAAAAGAAATCTGAAGTAACAGCCGGGTAACGGGTCTACTGTTTCTACAAACCGCATGCACACATTAATACGAGTAAGCAAAATTACACAGGATCGTAAACAACCTATTATCACAACGATAAGTGCTGGATGTGACACCTTGACACCCGAAACTGTCACATGTCACTTCCTATAGTAGGCTGGGTGACCGTCACCAGTAGACGGGAAACACCCGTTAGGTATTTATGTTATCTCTCTCTTTATCAAGACACACTTTACCGTTCTGATATCGTAACCCTTAACTCAGGGTTTATTTCCCCAGTTAGATATATATTACCGCCAAACTATATATCTACCAGGTTTGGCCCCTCTTGCGTTTTATTTAGCCACTGCGGGATTGCCACTATGAGTGGCTAAGCTCGGACGCCTGGGATGGAGTGAGGCGCTCCGCGCGTGAGAACGCCGGCAGTCACGGGTATGGCCTAAATTTTGTGGGATGATTTACGGCACGCCGCGCCGGTTGGAGAGAAAATTTTCTTGCGGGATTTAACGTTGGACTGGTTTACGTTTTCTGGTTGGGTCCCGCACCGTTGTGTATTGGCCGCCTATTCCACACGACTTACCGGATTTATTTGATATCTCACGGCTGCTGTATCGGCGACCCGCACGTTTCTTGGCCGCCCACGACTGCCGCATCTCTTACGTTCCTTTGCCTCACTCCGCCCCTTCAGTCCTTCTCATCATGGTTGCTTCTACTCGAGCCACCGCTAGCATGGCGAATCGCCGACGCGTATTATCCACGATTTTTGATTCAGCAGCTGCGAGACACGCCAACACTCCAGCCACTCCGCCAGCAGCTCAGCCGGCTGCCATTTCAGCGGGTGCTACGTTCCTAGCCTCGGTGCGTACACTTCAGAGGGAACACTTCGACATGAAGGTCTCCAAGACCGTTCGTCAGAAGTTGTTCGAGGACAAGAACGGACGATTTTCCGGGACTGAGTGCCACGCATCCGCACTCTTCGCCAGGATGGTCTCTGCGCTCCAGACGGCATTTGTCACGGAGGACATCGGCTTCGCGCCCCTTTTCCTGCTGGACGATGCTACCCTTCCCGTCCGTATGGAGGCCAACGGCTTATTGTTCTCCGCGCTCGAGCTAATGGTTGACCCCGCGTCGCCCGCAGCGGACTGGATGGACTCTTTGTGAAATATAATATATAGTATTATATCGGGGTGGTCACTGAATACTTTTCATACAAGTGTAAATTGATTATAAGAGTTAAACGAATATAAGGCGGTCTGTGACCTAGGTATCTGTCACCTACTGTAGTACTGTACGAGTACTGGTACAGCTATCGGGAGTCAGAGTAAGTTATGACCTACGGGTCACTGAATCCAGCACACCACCCTGTGACTGTACATAGTGCTGTTACAGGTGGCAGAGAGCGGAGCACAGACAAAGCAAATTGTTCCGAAACAACAAACAGCTAGGAGCTGGAAACTGCTAGAGGGAGGCCTGTGCTTTAGCCAGGGCGGTCCCTTCCTAAAACTGCTGCTAGGATACTGCTTGCAAGCTAAGTTCCTACAGCTCAATTTGCAGATACTCAGCCACTTTGAAAGTGGTCTACAAAGTTGTAGAGTTCACCAGAGTTGAAGAAGTTGTCAGTGTCAAAGAAGTTCAACCAGAACCAGAGTCCAGAAGTCATAATCCAGAACCAGAGTCCAGAGACCAGTGTCCAGAACCAGAAGCCAGAATCATAATCCAGAAGCCAAGACCAGAAGCCAGAGGCAGGAGAAGACTCGTAGAGCAAAATTAGGAATTCCGAAAATTGAAAATCTGAACTCAAACCTGCCGAAACCACAGAAGGAAAAGGAATGCCGAAAGTAAAACAGTACGGCAAGGCAGACAGACTGTTGGCAGTCACCCCAATGGGATGTACCGCTGTGGTGAATTCAGGGGCTCGATCGAGCACCACCGAACCCTGAACCGCTGACACACATGCAAGACACATGAGTGCGGGCAGGGCTAGAGATGCAAAAGAGAACACTCTCGGCAATGTTGCCACACCGACACGTGACCGTGTAGCCGGTGGGGCCGAGGGAATCTCGTCTCCGGAAAAGGAATAACCGTCGGAGTCGTCGTCATCGTCGATCACGGAAAGCTCTCCCGCGTGACCCGACTCGTGAACCGAGTCAATCGAGCACAATTTAAGAGAGGTGTCAGGGCATGTCGGCATTACACGGTCCATAAAAGATACATGTAGTGGCTCCTCGAAAGAAGCGGGGTCCGATGCCGAAATAGGGTAAAGCCCCGTGTCGATCTCGTGATTGGCAGGTGGTGGCGCATCGCACACCACCTGCGGCACAGACAAAGTGCCGATGTGCAGCGGTGGTTGCTTACCAGCTGCGGTAGCACCACCTACCTGCGCAGCCGTAGCCGCAGACCGCAGGGACTCAAGGACGCCCCGTGCCTCGTCGGAGAGAACATCCTCCATGCCGGCGTCCGACGCACCACGACCCAAGCCCGCATAGTGAGCACGCAAGCCCACATCGTGCTCCACCGGGTACGTGAAAGGCTCCGGGTCGTCACGTACCAAAGGCCGGTCGTGCCGCTGGCATAGCTCAGCAAATCCCTTGTCGTCCTCGTCGTCGAAAGCGGCTTGAAAGTCCGAAACGACCTCGTCCAAGTCCATGGCGGCATTACGAAGTCCCACATCACATGAACCACACACCTATGGGCAACGCGCCGTGTCATGAAAGTGCCCAGGGCAGAGGGGGCACTCCTGAACGAAGGCCGATGATGCAGAATGGAAAGATATGCACCTGGCACCCTGCGTCCGATGCGATTGAGACCAATTCCCGCCTTTCGGGAGTGGGGATGCCGCAAAGCGGTGCTTCCATCCCACGCGACGATTACGCCCGTGAAACTTACCGTCCGTACGACGGTTTCGTTCGTCACGCCACTTGGACGGTGGAAATCTCACACCACCGCCTCCATGCGGACGGTGGGAATCAACCCGTGGCGGCGGTGTGTCTCGCGTACCCTCGCGCTCGTCATGACGGAGTGAGGCAAGTAGGGCAGAGGCCTCACCAATGATGCGAGCGAACTCCTCGAGGAAGCCCGAGACGTCACTCGGCTCCCCACCTGCGTAAGCCATTCCGAGAGGCGTGTGCGTCGGGACAGGCGCGGCTGCCTTGGGGCGGGTGGGAGGGCCATTAGGGTTTGCACACCACCACACTTCTAGAATGTGAGTGTAAACCTCCTCGATGCTCACCTTCGCCAACTCGGTGTCCAGGCGAAGCGGGGTGATTACCTCCTTGTAAAAGTCGGTGTCCAGTGCCGCCAGGAGCTGCCTCTTGGCTGCTTCGTCGTCCAGGGGACCCGCTCCGCTAGCCGCGATAGCCTTAAGACACTCGTCAAATTGGGCCACTAAAGGCTCTGGATCAACAGAGGACCCAAAAGAAATGCCTAAGAGTTCCTCGTGATGGCGGAGCGGCCGATGCCCAGGCGGCAGCAGCCGCTTGGTGACCTCAAGGAGGGCACGCTTACCGTCGCGCGGAGAGATCCGAGCCGAAGCGTCAACCCACCTTCGAGCTGGAGAGTGGGGCGTTGTCAAAGAGACCAACGCACGAAGTAAAATGTCGTTGAAGATCGGGTGAACCTCTTTGGTGACGTCCACGAGGTCAAAGATGTCCTCGTTGGCGTTGTCCTTGTTGACAAAGGACGCCTCCAAGGCAGTCACCAAGGAATTCCAAAGAAGCTGACGATGAGGTTCACTTCCGGAAAATGAAGACGCCTTCGTCCCCAATGTGTCCTTCGCGACACGCTTCACAACGTCAGTGTCCCAGGACGATTGCAAAACGGCATTGCCGCGTGTCCTGTCAGCAGCAGCGAGTACAACTTTCGCTGACTGCGGGGTGCTCTTATAGCGAGCACCCACGTTTCTAGCGAAAATAGAGTCAAGGCGCATTCTAGCGCCCATGGCCGGTGTACCAACAGAGGATGAAGTCATCAGAATAAATTCCTATAGGAGGGGGTTTGGGGAAAAGGCGAGTGTCAAATCGTAAGGTGGCGGGCGACCGTAATGCAGTTGCGGAGTTAGGAGAAGAAGGGGTCGAACGAAATCAACAAAGTCGAATACGCGACGGCCAAGGAGACGTTGACAGGGGTGATCAAGCCCAGTCTAAAACAAAATCCAACGCGGACACTCGAAGAAGTTGCCGAAAGTCCCAACTCGAAATCTCACCGCAACATTGTGCAAACCGCACGCCCTAAAGTGGCCAATTCAACACCTCGCGAGGCCCCAACGCCCCGCCAAGCGGAAAAGCTTAGCCAATCATGGCAAAGTCAGCAGTGATAAAAGCGGGGTAATACCCCATAACCTGTGAGATATAATATATAGTATTATATCGGGGTGGTCACTGAATACTTTTCATACAAGTGTAAACTGATTATAAGAGTTAAACGAATATAAGGCGGTCTGTGACCTAGGTATCTGTCACCTAGTACTGTACGAGTACTGGTACAGCTATCGGGAGTCAGAGTAAGTTATGACCTACGGGTCACTGAATCCAGCACTCTTCGCACTCCAGCTTCCCGTCCGACGGTAAGCGCGTACTGCTTGAGTTTGCCCGTCGCATGATCCCGGCGGGAGTACATCCGGCAGATGGGGGGCTACTTACGATTGCCCCCTGAACTTTTTTTGTGCCCCCTGAAAAATTGCCCCCTTAACTTTTTTTTCAGGCCCTGAAAATATTTTTCAGGGCCTGAAAGCCATTTTCAGGCCCTGAAAATGGTTTTCAGGCCCTGAAAATGGTTTTCAGGCCCTGAAAATCACTTTCAGGGTCTGAACTTGTTTTATACTAGGCTAGTTATACACCTTAGAAAAAACTTCATGGATAATATAATTTTTACACCAATCTTCAGGGCCTGAAAATTTGGAATTCACACTCTTAAGATGCCCCCTGAACCTTTTTTTCAGGGCCTGAAAATATTATTCACTTTTCGTGTTATATAAAGTTTAGAATTATATTCTCATGTCCTCATCTTGCCCCCTGAAAATGGTTTTCAGGGCCTGAAAAATTTACAGTATTCCAGGCCCTGAAAACCATTTTCAGGCCCTGACGAAATGACTTTTCAGGCCTTGAAAACCATTTTCAGGCCCTGAAAATGACTTTTCAGCCCCTGAAAACCATTTTCAGGCCCTGAAAATGACTTTTCAGCCCCTGAAAACCATTTTCAGGCCCCGAAAAACAATTTCAGGCCCCGAAAAACAATTTCAGGCCCTGAAAACTCGTTTTCAGACCCTGATAACTATTTTCAGGCCCTGAAAATGACCTCTCAGGCCTTGAAAACCATTTTCAGGCCCTGAAAATGACTTTTCAGGCCTTGAAAACCATTTTCAGGCCCTGAAAACCATTTTCAGGCCTTGAAAACCATTTTCAGGCCTTGAAAACCATTTTCAGGCCTTGAAAACCATTTTCAGGCCCTGAAAACCATTTTCAGGGCCTTAAAAACCATTTTCAGGCCCTGAAAACCATTTTCAGGCCTTAAAAACCATTTTCAGGCCTTAAAAACCATTTTCAGGCCCTGAAAACCATTTTCAGGCCCTGAAATGACTTTTCAGACCCTGACAACCCTCTGGAAGGGTATTCAACCTATAATTGCCGCTTAACACCGCTACTCAACCCCCCTTGCTTTCCACGGTGTGTGGCTAAGGATTGAATCAAGAAAGTTGCCTCCTTGCTTGGAATGCCCATGGCCCGCCACAAGAAGGGATCCACACAAATTTTTGGGCTGCCAACCCGATACCTTTGTGTAGTCGGGGACTTGCCCACACTCTCCTTGCCACGGTCACATTTCTGAAACACGTGTTTACGTGTAACACCAACAATCCTACCCCAACATAATGCATGCCCCACACACATTTACATTTATATACATGCCTTACTTACATTGCCGCCCGCCAACCTAAGCGCATCTCTCTAATCATTTGCAAGATTGCAACCTACGTTCTACCATGGACGATTTTTTCACTTCTTCGTGGCTAATTCCTATGGCAACAACATTCTTGCCGGCTACTAATCAGATCATGTGGGTTAACTGCAACGGCGATGTCCACGCTCCCTCGATGGCTTCGCTGGTCATGTCGCGGCATGCTTTGTTGCATCAATCGCTCCTGCTGCTCACTACACACACACCACACCAAACCACACATGCGCCCGGCATGTGCGCCCCCAGCTCAGTTCCATGCGCCCGACAAGGCGCCCCCCAGCTAGGTTTCATGCGCCCGGCAGGCGCGCCCCAAGCTCGGTTCCATGCGCCCGGCAGGCGTTGTGCCCCCCCAGATGCGTGTCTATCCACTGTGCCCCCAAGATGCTTGTGTGTCCACCATGCCCCCCCAGATGCGTGTGTCTTTATAGTGCCTCCCAGATGCGTGTATGTCTTCACAATGCCCCCAAATGCATGTGTATGCTGGCTGCCCCCGGATGCGTATGTCCACCGTGCCCCCCACATGCGTGTGTCCACCGTGCCCCAAGATGCTTGTGTGTCCACCATGCCCCCGGATGCGTGTGCATCCCTTTGAGTCCCCCGACGCATGTGTGTCCATATGCCCCGAGATGCGTGTGTGTCTTCATAGTGCCCCAGAGACGCGTGTGTGTCCACCCATGCCCCAGGATGCGTTTTAGTCCCTTTGTGCCCCCAAGATGCTTGTGTGTCCACTTTGTGCCCCGGATGCGTGTCTATCCACTTTGTACACAAGATGCTTGTGTAGTCCACCATGCCCCGGATGCGTGTGTGCTATAGTGCCCCCAGGATGCGTGTGTCTTCACAATGCCCCCAAATGCGTGTGTATCTCTGTGCCCCCGGATGCGTGTGTGTCCACTGTGCCCCCCAGATGCGTGTCTGTCCACTGTGCCCCCAAGATGCTTGTGTGTCCACCATGCCCCTCTAGATGCGTGTGTCTTTATAGCGCCTCCCAGATGCGTGTGTCTTCACAATG